>JANAVB010021596.1:358675-554538 GCA_029216955.1 Iris pallida | reverse complement strand
TTCATTTCTGAAAAATCCTGTAGAACACCATATAACCATCTAGGAGCACTGCTAGTAGTTCAAGGTGAACTAATTTGTATTCGCCGAGAAACTGAGGCGAAGTCAGGCCAAAATCCCGACTCGACGAGAAATAGAAACAATATCCAATCCAGCCAGAGTGCTGATTTGGACGGCCTTTCCCGAACTAGTAATAAATTTTTTCATAAACTAATTCAAGGTAGCTATAAAACATTTAGGGGATCGAAACCCTGTTTACAGAATTAATTTTCATCTTTTATACAGGAAGTTACACGTCATTATGAATCAAGAAAAATTTGTTTTCAACTAACAAAAAAATTAGAAATTCACCCGATGCGACGTGTGCCCCCAACAAACCGAGCGATGTGGTCGGCACTATGCATCGAAAGACGCATATGGATGTTGCCCGTGTGGGAACAAATGGAACTCGATTTCGTTGCGTGTGGCCAACGAAATCAGTACGTATCGTCGAGATACCCCCGTATCGACGGTTTTGCAAACTTGACTAACTTCGTGCACATTCATCATATCGAGACAAAACTTATGCCAGCAGGACCGTATCATTTTCTGGTCCTGTATGCCAAGTTTGGTCGATTTTGAGAAGGTTTGATCGGAACGCCAAAATTGGCGGGCCTGCGACCCGCTCTAACGGACGATTGGTGCACAGTCCACCGGAATTCAACTTTGGACATAGCGGTTGGGTTCGTCTCCTCAAACCGGACCGTAGACATGTAGTGGTGACAACTTTAGACCGTAGGTCCTGGCACACGTTGCGGTGCAAAACGGGTCCAATAGCGGACATCGTTTTGACCCGAAACTACGATTTTGCCCCTGTTCCAGAATTGAACTTTGGACAGGCATTTTCTAGGTATTTCTTTTATGCCAAATCTGTTCGTGATGTTTATTTCAGCATCCGAGGTCGTTCATAAAAGTTGACTTTCATTGCTTCCATATTCTGACGATTTGAGTCATCAGGCGTCGCCATTCTGCACACTCTCCCAGGCAAGATACCTTGCCACTAGATGTTTATTTATTTTAGCTCATATTTCATGCATTATTCATTATTTTTTTTATACAAAATAAACTGTGATACATGGCACAACTTGTTAGAACTTATTGTTCAGTTATATTTCCTGTTATGTATTATTTCTTACACATTAAACTTAGAGTTAAGGGACCACCCTGTGTGTGTTGCATCCATAGGCCTTGACACATTTGTACCACAAATTGTGAGTCACATATAGTACTCGGACATGCTGATCGGCTGGCCACCGGTACGTATAAGCCGTGCGATAGGATTAACCGCTAATAGAGGTTGCATGTCAGTTTAACTTAGCGGTTAATAGAGGTTTTGTATTGTGGATACAACATGGTAGGACAATTCCTTAGGGTATGGGCTTCGATGCACTTTCCCTTTTATAACACGTGAGCTCCGCCGGAGACGCGGGTCAGCTTACCCATGATTACTGACGGCCACTGACGTTCTGCAGAACGTTATGCTCTTTTGATTGGGCCTTTGGTGCCCCAAGGGGGGACTATATCGATCCTATTTAGCCAAGGCCCATGCGCAGGAAGGATTGTTCTTAACTACATTTCACTTAGAACGGTTAGGCACCTTATCCGTTAGGTACGAGTACTTTTGGTTTGATTACTTGTATCTGACCGTGGCTTGGAACAATAACTTGTCGCGGATTAGTTCATCACATCTTTTCCTTGTTTGGTTGTAGGTGTGACTTACTACTCCGATGAGAAGGTATTGAACCTTGTTGGGGTCCGGATACCATATTGGATTCATAGCATGGAAAGATACGTCATCGTGAATTAGTTTGCCATCTCCTGTCCTTGTTTGGTTGGAGGGATGGTAAGCTAGTTCAATAGGTGTGTATTGGACCATGTTATGATCCGATCTTACTTATTCTTATTGAGCAGTATTTATTCAGTTTATGTGGCATATTCTTTTTGTATCTTGTTACGTCCCTCTGAGGACCTGGTGATCTCTCCAGGTATAGGTGTGCAGGACATTCTGCAGGAGTATGGCTCCGGTGTAGACTCATCCTTCACGCTCGAGTGAGTCGTACCTTCTGACCACAGCTGTTCCTATTGGGTCGAGGAGCCTATTTAGTCTTCATTTTTTATTCTATTTATCTTAGAGGTTGGACTCTATTTCTTTCAGTTTATTCTAGTGCCGGTAGTGGATTTGTCTCCGCCCGGTCAACCATTATATTTTGACATTTACTTTGATTATGAGATTCCGTTTTCTTTATATTTACTGTGAATGAGATTAGCTTTTACCTGTGACTATCTGTTATTATTATTCACAAAACAGCTTATGTGTATATTTGAGATTTCCATATATTGGAGTATATCTTGTATATATGCAGCTGGCATGCTTCGTTTCTAGTCCTACGTATTTTGGGACTGGGGCGTTACAGTAGTCAACTGACACAAGGTCGACATGCAAATAAAGACACAAATAAATATAACGACTAAATTTAGCCGCTTGCACCCAAGTATGACTTGGACGCCCAATAGAAGCAAAATGATAAATAAGAGAAAGAAATATGCAATAATAAAATATACTGAAAAGAAATGAGCACAATCAGAATCTATGGCAAGGTATACTTGCCTGCGGTGCGAGAAGGGCAATCCAAGAGTAGCAAGTGTCAGCACCAAAACTCATAAATCACAGATGAATCCAAACACTGAAACAAACATCAAAAATGATCTCGGTGAAGAAGAAATACCTAAGAAATGCATGTCCAAAAGTCCAATTCTGGAACAGGGGAAAAATTATAATTTCGGGTCAAAACGATGTCCGCCGTTGGACCCGCTTTGCACCGAAATGCGTGCCAAAGTCTATGGGAAAATGTTTGGTTTACAACCAAACTTTTACAACATTTTTACAACTTACACTCATTTGCTGACATGTGGGCCAAGCTACCACCTAGCCCACATGTCAGAAAATGGGTGAGTGGTTGTAAGAAGGTTGTAAATGTTTGGTTGTAACTGTAGCATTGCTCAAGTCTATGGTCTCTAAATTCATCAAACTACATTTCTACGGATTCAGTTTGAGGAGAGGAACTCAACGGTATGTCCAGTTTTGGATTCCGATGAGCAGTGTACAAATTCGCCCGTTTGAGTGGGTCACAGGCCCGCCAAAAAGGGGTTCCGATTCGACATTCTCAGAATCGAACCAAACTTGGCACACAGAACCAAAATTTCAATTCGGACCTGGTGGCACAAGTTTCGTCTCGATTTGACGGCTGTACACTAAGTTAGGGCAAAGTTTGCAAATTGGCGATACTGGGGTATCTTGACATATACGGACTGATTTCGTCGCACACACGCGACGAAACCGAGTTCCGTCAGTTCCCACACGTCAGCAACGCCCATACGCGCCTTTCGATGCGTATAGCCCGCGACCACGTCACCCCGGTTTGTCGGGGCGCACGCCGTACCGGAGAAAAATTCAGAAATTAACTATTTTAAAAACAGTTTTTTGCACAAGTTTAGCACTGATTTAATTCTTACGTAGAAATTGAAATACAGATCTACAAGTTGCGTTTTAATCGTGGTTATGTTGTCTTCACATGTGTTCAATTAGTTACTACAATTCTTTACTACACAGCAAAAAAATTGGCCGACAAGTTGTCGTTTTAAAACAGTTTTTAGTATTACAGAAAACAAGTTTTTCTTCAACTTCGTCTCAATTTTTCAAGCAAGTCGATAGGTTGTTTCGAAATCCACCTCAAGGAACTTGAAGAGGGTCAAGTCTACTTTCCAGAAAATATTACGAATCAAAAATCGGTGCTACAAGTAAAAAGTTACGTCGTAGGGAAGTAGGGTACCTTGAGTGGGAAAACTGCTTCGTGGGTGACGAGGGGCTGACTTCCGATGCTTCGTTCGTCGCGCACAAAACTCCGTCGCTGGTGAAACAAACTTAGGCGAAGTGGGTATGATCATCCGCAACTTTCGTTTTGGTAGTCTAGGGTTTTGAGGTTTGTGGAAAAGATGTATTTATAACAACTTCTAGCAAAACCTAATAGTAATAGGTTTCGAAATAATAGATAAATCCCACGGGTTGGGTTGATTTCGTGAGCTTGCTGCTTCACCAGCAAGCAATTTAGGGGTGGGGCCCGCCCACTTTAGGTGGTTGGGGTGGTTGTTTTTTTTTCCTTTTTCTTTTTCTTTTCTTCCACTCTCTTATTAAGAGAGGCTGTGTTGTGGTCGGTCCCCCTTTGGGCCGTCCACCACTGCCATTTTTTTTACTACTAAATAACTATATATATATATATATATATATATATATATATATATATATATATATAAAATAAAAAATAAATAAATAAATAAATAAATAAATAAATATATATATATATATATATATATATATATATATATATATATATATATATATATATATATATATATATATATATATATAATCACATAAAAATCCTATAAATTTGTAAATAAGTATCAAATTTTTTTTATAATAATTGTAGGCTATATTTAGTAGCACTTAAAATATCAAGCACACAATCATATATATATATATATATATATATATATATATATATATATATATATATATATATATATATATATATACCTCTTTAATGCTAAATAACATAGTAAAAATAATTTTTAAAACACTAAAATAATTAGAAAATATTGGGGGTTTACAACTACAAGTAAAACTAAGGGGGGATTACTCCGATGCATACTCCAAAATGGAAGGTTGCACAATATACTTCCTCTATTGGTTTGCGAAATATAGTAAGCTTGTGGAAAGGAAGTCTACATCAATACGTGAATACCCGAGATTTTACACATGGAATGGGTACGAAATCTCGGTCTTCCTCAAACGCGAATATCATATTAAATTTAGATCGAAACAAATATTCAAAGATTTGGTTATAGCTGTCGAAAAATAGGAAGACCACATAGAAGAGGACATAGAAATATGAGAAGAAGATGCATTTGAGGGAGGGGGACACCACCAAACTGGTGGGGATGAGGATGCTGAACAAGACAGAACCCAACAACTTGGAATGAACACCGTGATGGAGGGGTCGGTGCAGGAATTAGAGGAGTTAAGAAAACAGCATTCTCAGGTTCTTGTTGAGAATGAAAAACTTAATAAAAAGCTTAGAGAGCTATAGGCACAAGAAGCCCAACAATGTCCAATCAACGTTGTGATAGAGGGCTCGGTGCATGAATTGGAGGAGTTGCGAAGAGAGAAATATGAGATTCTTGCTGATTACGAGAATCTCCATAAGAGGCTTAAAGAGCTAGAGGAACAAGGAGCCCAACAAATTCAAAGGAACACCTCGATGGAAATGTTGGCACAGGAATTGGACTCCTTGCGAAGAGAGAAATCTGAGATTCTTGCTGAGAACGAGAATGTCCATAAGAAGCTTAAAGAGCTAGAGGAACAAGGAGCCCAACAAATTCAAAGGAACACCTCGATGGATTTGTTGGCGCAGGAATTGGATTCCTTGCGAAGAGAAAAATCTGAGATTCTTGCTGAGAACGATAATCTCCATAAGAAGCTTAAAGAGCTAGAGGAACAAGGAGCCCAACAAATTCAAATGAACACCTCGATGGAGATGTTGGCGCAGGAATTGGACTCCTTACGAAGAAAGAAATTTGAGATTCTTGCTGAGAATGAAAAGATTAGCGAAAAGGTTAAAGAGCTACAGGCACAAGGTAAAATTTTCTCTTTTTTTGAAGTTCTGATTTGTAATTCTCCGTGTTAGAATGCAGAAGAATGGATATTCTCTGTGTTAAAATAACAGAGAATATCAATTTTCTGTTTCATTACCACGGAGAATGGCCATTCTCCGTGGTAATATCACAGAGAATGGACATTCTCTGTGTTAAATGGAAGGAGAATGGCCGTTCTCCGTGTTAATAAGACGAAGAATGGACATTTTTCGATTTAGAATTTAGGAGAATGACCATTCTCCGTGTTTGGATGGAAGGAGAACGACCATTCTCCGTGTTAAGGTCACGGAGAATGGTCATTATCCATGTTAGATTCACATCATACATCTGGGTCAATGCCCTCCTTAGATTGAAGAAATGTAAGTGTTGTCGTAGCATCTACATCGTCTAGTGCTCTACTATATTTGGCTAAAGCGTTGTATAAATCTTTTTTCGTCCATCCAATCTTATCCCAGCCATATTTCTGGTGGACAAGTAAATTTCATATATCTCCATTCCCCATCCCTGATTGCTTCATAAGCTTAGCTTGTTCCAATTCAGTGGGTGATATCTTATGATGGGATCTCAAAAAAACTGTTTCAAAATCATTCGCCAGGTTATGGTAGTGATGTACTTGAATTTTTTTGAAAACCCATAGTTTTGTAGAATTGGTGTATCCAATACGAAAAATTGCTTTACAACCACTTCTGCTTTCACTTCTTGGCTCACAAACCCCGTTAGGAGCATTATTGTATTTCTTCTGTCTGAATCCCACATTCGAACAACACCAACTACGGACCATCACCATCCAAGATTTGTTTTTCTTTACTTCGTTCTTTCTAATACTAAAACCAAATGCTTTTGAATATATCCGGTAGAATGTCTCTGCTTCTTCAATAGAGTTGAACTGTAAGCCAACAATATCTTCATCTATGAGATCCCTTGGGTCTTTGTTAATGTTGGCAGACTGTAAAAAAATTTCATCCTCGCTGCATCAAAATCCAATGGAGATTCACCATCGTCCCTAAGAACAAAATTAAATAAAATAAGTATGAGAAATCAATGTAAAAATATAATGTATTTCTTAAATCCATTAGAAAGGGTGATGCAAATAACATTTTGTTGTTTGCGTTGATGTCGTCGTCATCGTTATGATGCATTCCTCCGTTGTTTTCTTCCTTTTGTTCTTTATTGTCTCCTAAGTTAACAGCTTTCAAACTTTGCTCATCATCCAAATCATCTGACACTGCTCTTGAAGCGAAGCTTTATTTATCAACTAATTCTTCCATACGACGATCAGTTTCTCCATGTGACGTAGCCATTGAAGAAAATAGAGTGTGTTAGAAACCAACAGAAGAAACGAAGGACAAGAAACAATACAAAAAGAAAGAGTAATGCTATTCGTACATCCAAATTGTCCCTCTAATATATCCTTCCTTATGTGGCAGCTGATGTGACATGTTAAATAATATTGTGTGTCATCTGACGTGACCGATGACATGGCAAATTTAACCCAAAAAGTTAACTACCCAATTTTGTCCATATTAATTTAACGTTAATATTAATGTTAATTTAATGTTAATATTAATATTAATGTTAATGTTAATATTAATATTATGTTAATTGTTAATGTTATCGATAATACTAATTTTAATGTGACACGACCCGGTCCCAATTTCTTGGGTCGAATCGAATCATGCCCAGCCTGTACCGTTGTTGAGATGGCGGCAGTAAGCTGTATCCACTATTGCAGGTAATCAACAACACAATTTAATTTCCATAACTTTTATTACTTCGAATATTAAAACCTTGTTCAAAACAGAATTACAACTGATAATAAGAACTGTCTTAAAACATCAAACATCAACTAGAAAATAAGATAACATCTAAATGGAAGGTTCATCAGTCCCTAGATCAGCATCCTCTGGAAGCACAGCTGGGTATAACTCAGGATCATAGTAACTACTTATCAGTAGCTCAGCCTCATCAGTGAAACCTATTGGGGGTGGGGGATCCAGTCAGGAAAGGAGCAAAGTACAATTATGAAAATTAAACAATTCAACTAATAATTAGAAATTTGCAATATTAAACAGTTTTGAAATAATATTTTCCAACAATTCTACACGACAGAAAATAATGTGATTTGAGTAGATAATGACTATGACCGGCTTGGGTTGTACAATTGTATCCTAGCGATACGATATGGCTTATCCCCGTGTGTAAGAGGGGTAAGCTAATACAATCATTATACTATTCGGGGTATTGGTCATAGACACTACACTACTCCCCCAATATCCTGCAATCAATCAATATCAATCAATACTCTAGGAGAGAGCTCCGTGTAACAATGTGGTTTAAGCATGCAGATAAAAATTACTAATTAAATTGCTCAATAAACACAACCGTACTTGCCTATGTTTATGACTGAAAACGATGTTGGTTCCGGAAAGATGCTAGTACTGTCCTCGAAATCCTACAATTGAGAATTCCTGACTCATCATCAAAAATTGAACCATTCTAGGTGTGTTGGTTACAATCTCTAGTAGCAAAGCCCTAGTCATATTTTATATTATTTAGCTAATCTACTGTAACATTTAACGTCGCGAGCTACATTGGTTGTCATTTACTTGGTTAAACCGGTTAATTCAGTTAATTGGGAAAAATAGCAATTATCGGTCAACTTGGCAAAACTTTGTATTTTTAGTAATACGTATATAAGGCTAGATTTCTTTTAGTGATAACACATGAACTTATTATCTTGCTAATATTTTATTCATTTAATTAACTTGTGAAAATCCTTATTAATTTTGTACAAAAATAATTAATATATTAATTATAGTTTACGCGTCTAAAAACGAAAACCAACTCAGAAAAGAAAGTAAAATCCTAAGCTACACAATACAGGATCACAGTGAAATAAAGTAGAAAATCAGGCTTATGGCCTTACAAATTTTACATAAATGAATTAATTTTCTAAGGCGAGCTCTGAGTGCCGCGAGCGGTCCAAACAGTAGGCCGAAGTCCTGCACCAAAAATACTAAAACCAGTACCAGTTCTAATAATAAAATATAATTTAAATTGAAAAATGTCTCAGATTTGTCCAAATGTCTTGTTACTGTCTAGCGCCTCAACGTACAGGAACCCTGTAGCGTTTGCGCTTCGCCGAGGCTCATTCGACCGATATGGTCGTTGCCTAAAGGGTGATACAAAATCCATAAAATCCGAAAGCCAGCAATATCCAATCTATAAATCATTTTGCAAAGACCGATTTCTTGAAAATATGTTTTTCTCAAATTTGCTAATTTTATACGAAAATCCCTTTTTAAAATATTTTCCAAAAATTTGGGCAGCATCTCCTATGTATTTGAGATAACCCAACCCTGGGAGGATGCCACAAACACAATCATTAAATGTCCCAACCTGGGACCCAAAACAATCCACCAATATTCCAACCCAGAAAAACACATCACAATATATATATATATATATATATATATATATATATATATATATATATATATATATACCAAAACAACATAAACTTTTCCGAAATAAATTCGAAAATCCCGAAATGAAGTTCGGGGAACCAAAAGCCACAGAACTAAACAAAACTAACGAATCATTCCGAAATGGGGACGCGGGGACACGAGGTATACCTTGGGTCGCTCGGCTAGAGCTCTCAGATGATATTAAAGAAAGAAAAACCACGGACAGCAGCGGAATCGGCGCAATGAAACTGCAGAAAGCGCGGACAGCAGGTTCAAAGACCACGGGACAGCGCTTGACAGCGCTGTCGGAGCAGCGGGGGCGCGGGAGGCGCACGGGGACCGGGGCAGAGGGGAGCGTGCCGGTCGGAGCATGGGATAGCGCCGGTGGGGCGGTGATCGGGAGCTCGGGAAGAGGGAAAACGACCGAGGGGGTCGACCGGTGCTCGCGCGGGGAGGTGCGCAGCAGGGGGGTGCCGGAGGGGCCGGGGCTGGGCGCTGTAGGCGGGACAGAGAGGGTGGCCGCCCTGGAGTCGGGTGCCGGAGGAGGCCGGCGAGGCTGGCTCGGCTGGGCTGGCCGAGGGGGAGCGGTCGGGGAGATTGGGGTCGAGAGGGGCTCAGGGAGAGGAGATGGAGAGGGGTTTTCTGGAGTGTGAAATTTTTTGTGAGGGAGATGGTGAGGTTCTGGAGGGATTTATGAGGGGAGTGGTGAGAAAAGAGTGGGGGAAAAATAAGGAGGAGAGGGAAAGGAGGAGAAGAAGGGGGAGAAGTTATGCCAGGTCGTGGGATTTGGAGGGACCGGGTTAGGGGTCAGGTAACGGGTCGGGTAGGGTCGGGTTTTAAGTGTTTTATTTTATTATTCTTTTTTCTCTTCCTCTTATATAAATACATAGTTATATATATACATACATGAAGCCAATTTAGTAATTACGTGAACCTAATTGGGAACGGGTTCAAACTGGGACCGGGCTCGGGTCGACAAACAAAACCATGTCATTTATTATTTTAAAAATAATTTTGAACCAGCAAAGATAATATTAATAAATATAATACTAATCTAATCTAATATATATATAACCAAAATCCAATAACCATCCAAATTGTAATTAATCCAATAATTCAATAATTTCGAAAATACGGGTTTCACAACCTTCCCTCCTTAGAAAAATTTCGTCCTCGAAATTAAAGGGCAGGATTAGGAATTACCTCAGGTCTCAAACAGATACGGATACTGCTCTCGCATCTAGTCTTCTCGCTTTCAGGTTGACTAGCCTGGGGAGTTGTGCCGCCACATCACTCTAACAATCGGCATCACTGAATTCCTGGTCCTTTTCTCTCCTCTGTCCAATATTGCCACTGGCTTCTTCGGCATTGTGAGGCTAGGCCCAATTTCCAGCTCCGTATGGTCCAAGATGTGGCTCGGGTCCGTGATGTAGCGTCTCAGCTGGGAAACATGGAAGACGTTGTGGACGCCTTCTAGACTTGGGGGTAGAGCCACTCGATAAGCCACTTCTCCAATCCTGTTAAGTACTTCAAAAAGGCCAATATACCCGGGGCTTAGCTTTCCTGCTCTGCCGAACCTGATGGTTCCTCTGGTAGGAGAGATCTTCACAAACACACTGTCGTCGGCTTCGAACTCCAACGGTCGACGGCTGCTATCGGCCCAATGCTTTTGTCTGTCCTGAGCAATTCTGAGCTTGTCTCTAATCATCTTCACCTTTTCTGCTGCAACGGTCACCATTTCAGGTCCAACAATACTCTTTCTCCTATGTCGTCCCAAGAAAGTGGAGTGCGGCAACGACGTCCATAGAGTGCCTCGAACGGAGTCATACCGATACTAGCTTGGTAGCTGTTGTTGTAGGAGAATTCCACCAAGTGCAAATGGTCTTCCCAAGACCCTCCAAATTCCAGGACGCAAGATCTCAGCATGTCTTCTAGCGTCTGGATTGTCCTCTCCGATTGTCCGTCAGTCTGGGGATGGTAGGCGGTGCTGAACTTCAGTTGTGTTCCCAAACTGTCATGCAAACTCTTCCAAAAGTGAGAGATAAATCTAGTATCTCTGTCAGACACGATACTTACCAGAACTCCATGAATCTGGTAGATGTGTCGCATGTACAGTGCTGCCAACTTCTCGGTGGATAAACCAACCTTGAAGGGGATAAAGTGAGCTGACTTCGTTAGTCGGTCCACGATAACCCAAATGGCATCCTTCCCTTCTTGGGATCGAGGCAGTCCTAATACAAAGTCTATTGTTATGTGTTCCCATTTCCACTCCAGGATGTCTAGCGGTTGCAACAATCCTGCTGGTCTCTGTCTGCTAGCTTTCACTTGTTGACAAATTAAACATCTAGCTACATACCTAGATACGTCCTTCTTCATTCCGTACCACCACACTACAGTACGCATATCCCGATATATTTTGTTATCTCCTGGAAGTATGGAATACTTTGACTGGTGTGCTTCCTACATCAGCTCATTCCTCAGTTTGCCAGTTGGTACGCAAAGCCTCGTACCGTGCCTCAGTGCTCCGTCGCTGGCGATTGAGAATCCTTCAAGGGTTCCTGCCAGCACTTGATCTCTGAGTTTGCAAAGCGTCTCGTCTTGGAATTGTGTCTCCTTGATGCTGTCCATCAGACCTGAACGCACTTGCAACTGCATCATTGGTGAATCAACTCCTGGTACAATGGCTTGTCTTTCCTGTTTCTTTATTTCCTCTTCAGGCAGTACAATCTCCAGTCCAAGCTTTTCCATGTCTTCTAGCAAATGTCGCTCCTTGGTCAAGAACATCGCCATCGGGTATCGACTAAGTGCATCTGTAACAACATTAGCCTTACCCGGATGGTACTGCAGGTTGATGTTAAAATCTTTCATCAGCTCCAGCCATCGTCTCTGTCGCATGTTCAGCTCCTTCTGTGTGAAAACATATTTAAGACTTTTGTGGTCTGTAAATATTTCCACTCTCTCTCCATAAAGGTAGTGCTTCCACAGCTTCAGTACAAAAATAACTGCTGCAAGCTCCAAATCATGTGTGGGATAGTTCTTCTCATGAGTTCGTAATTGCCTAGATGCATAAGCAATTACTTTTTCGTGTTGTTGAAGAACACAACCCAATCCTTTACCAGAAGCATCACTGTAGATTGAGAAACTGCCGGTACCTGCGGGTAGCGCAAGTATCGGTGCCGTTGTATGTCTCTTCTTTAGTTCCTCAAAAGCTGACTGGCAAGCTTCAGACCAAACAAACTCTTCGTTCTTCCTGGTGAGCTTCGTCATCGGCTTAGCAATCCTAGCGAAGTCTTTCATAAATTTCCGATAGTAGCCAGCTAAGCCCAAGAAGCTTCTGATTTCTGCAACTGAACTTGGGGTAGTCCACTTCTCAATAGCAGGTATCTTCTTTGGATCCACCGAAATTCCTTCTCCTGTGACAACATGGCCCAGAAATTCTACTTTGTCTAAAAAGAATTCGCATTTAGATAGCTTACCATAGAGCTTCTCCTTCCTCAAGGTGCTCAGAACTTTCTTCAGGTGCTCTTCAGGCTCTTCTTCAGTCTTCGAGTAGATCAGTATGTCATCGATGAAGACAACAACAAACTGATCTAGGTATTCATGGAAGACCTTGTTCATGAGGTTCATGAATACCGCAGGAGCATTCGTCAGTCTAAACGGCATGACCAAGAATTCAAATTGCCCATGCTTTGTGTTGAATGTCGTTTTCGGGATATCCTCCTTCCTGACCTTGATTTGGTGGTAGCCTGATCTGAGATCTATCTTCGAAAATACCTTGGCTCCACTTAGTTGATCAAAAAGGTCATCGATCCGGGGCAGAGGGTACTTGTTCTTGATGGTGATGTTGTTCAGCGCCCAGTAGTCGATGCACATCCTCACTATTTCGTCCTTCTTGGGCACGAACAAAATTGGTGCTTCCTAGGGTGAAGCTCCGTCTCTGATAAATCCAAGGGCCTTCTGCTCATTGATCTGATCCTTCATCTCTTTGGCCTCCTTGGGGTTGACTTTGTAGCATCCCTTAGAAATAGGGAGAGATCCAGGCACTAGATCGATGGTGAACTCCACACCTCGATTCGGGGGCAATCCTGGAAGACTATTAGGAAAAATGTCCATAAATTCTGCTACAATAGGATGAGGAGGTTTGGGTTCTTCGGTGATAGAGGAGTAGGTGATACTCTTCACGTCTTCCGGAGCTCGAGGGACTTCAAACTCCGGTTCTCCTGGTGGGCTGAAAACTACACATCCTCTATGACAGTCTATCAGCGCATGCTGCTTACTTAACCAGTCTATCCCAAGGACTACATCATAATTGGGTAAGGGCATTACAAGTAAGGGTGCTAAGAATTGGTGACCTGAGATAGCTATGGGAAAGTTACAAATCTCGGTGATGGGTATGGGTCCACCACCGGTCATAACTCTACATATCATCTTGCTAAATTCGTAACTAGGTGGTGTGCAGAAATGAACTTGGATGATATAAAACTGTGTGATGCACCCGAATCAAATAACGCTAAAGCAGGATATGAATGCACATAAATGGAACCTGTGATGATATCAACGATAGGTTCCTGCTCTGGTTCCTGCTCGTCTGCTGCTAGGACAAAAGCTCGCCCAGTCTTCTATTGATGTTGCCCAAACCGTTGTTGCTGAGTGGGTAGGGGAGTTTCTACTGAGTTACCCCGGTCCGGTTGGATACCGTAGGCTGTCCTTCACTTGGTGGGTGGCAGACCCACAGACTAGACAGTGTCCTAGCCTCTTCATGCAGTTGATCGTCTGATGTCCTGGCCTCTTGCAGAAATCACAGACAGAGATCTGCTTCTGAGGCGCTCTATCATTGGTCCTTGCCTGATGGTGCTGCTGTTGGTGTTGAGGCCTGTTGTTGTTGTTGACATGGGGCCTCTTCTGGTTACCCTGGAAGTTGCTAGTTCCAGGATACTCCCTCTTTGGACGAGTAGTTTTGCTCTTCTCCACATCCTGAGCTCGTTGCAGGATCCTCTCATAATTTTTAGCACCGCCTGAGATCACAGGGGTGCGAATTTCTTCCCTTAGTCCATACCTGAATCGTTCAGCACGATCTGCGGGGTCAGCAACCAAATTCTTGGCAAAGCGGCTAAGTCGGCCGAACTCTGCTGCATACTCTCCAACCGTCATGTTTCCTTGCTCCTGAAACTGTCTTTCCATCTCCCGTAACTCAGATGTTGGAAAGAACTTCCTGCGAAACAACCTCTTGAAGGTGTCCCAGTCCAGCTGTTTGTCCTGGATACGGGGTTCATTCTGATACCAGGTGCTGGCTACATCTTGCAGTTGGAGTCCTACTGCTTCAGCCTTGAGGTCTTCTGGAAGTCGAGCGACACTGAGGAGACGCTCCATGCTATCGAGCCATTCGTCGGCATAAATGATTCCCTCGGTTCCCTTGAGAGGTCGAGGGTCCTGCTTCTTGAAACTCTCGATATCGTCGACCTTCACATATTAATATGTCTCTCATCAAATTGAATGGACTTAATGCTACATAAATAACTCTTGGATTTATGTTTACCTTAGCAGGTCTTGGTTCTGATTGAGATGCTCCTCCTCTCTCGATGGCAGCCACAGCCACGTTATGGGCGTTCTCCATGCCTTCTCGCATAATTGCGGTCTGTTCATGATGAATCACAGTCTCTTCGCGATGAGCTTCACCTTGGGCTCTCTAGGCCTCAAGCACTGCTCGTAGAAGGCCTACGAGGTCGATGGGGTCCACGGGCACTGGTGGTGCAGCTGGAGCAGGCACTACCGCAGGGGATTGCTGATCGGTCCGAGGAGGTGTAGGGTTCGCCACTTGAGATGTAGTAGCATAAACGCCGCGGAGTACTGGTGATTGATGGGGACGGTCGGTCAGCTGCAAAGGTGAGGGGTCTGGACGTGCTGGGGGAGATGGGGTGTGTTCGGGTGATGACACCTCATCGCCAGCAGGGGTGGTCTTTTCCTTGGCCATATTCTGGAATGTTTAGGATGCAGAACATAAGCAAGGTAGCCTACCAGTCTATAACAATCAAAAATATTTATTTAATATATATTTCGGTCCTATGTTGTGACAAATTAATGTTCTAGTGTTCTATTTATTTCTAGAGATATCCTCATAAGTTGTTGAATGACCTGCATGGGCCACCACTAAAAACATGTCACGATCCGGTCCCAATTTTTTGGGTCGAATCGGATCATGCCCAGCTTGTACCGTTGTTGAGATGGCGGCAGTAAGCTGTATCTACTATTGCAGGTAATCAACAACACAATTTAGTTGCCACAACTTTTATTACTTTGAATATTAAAACCTTGTTCAAAACTGAATTACAACTGATAATAAGAACTGTCTTAAAACATCAAACATCAACTAGAAAATAAGATAACATCTAAATGGAAGGTTCATCGGTCCCTAGATCAGCATCCTCTGGAAGCACAGCTGGGTACAACTTAGGATCATAGTAACTACTTATCAGTAGCTCAGCCTCATCAGTGAAACCTATTGGGGGTGGGGGATCCAGTCAGGAAAGGAGCAAAGTACAATTATGAAAATTAAACAATTCAACTAATCATTAGAAATTTGCAATATTAAACAGTTTTGAAATAATATTTTTCAACAATTCTACACGATAGAAAACAATATGATTTGAGTAGATAATGACTATGACCGGCTTGGGTTGTACAATTGTATCCTAGCGATACGATATGGCTTATGCCCGTGTGTAAGAGGGGTAAGCTAATACAATCATTATACTATTCGGGATATTAGTCATAGACACTACAATACTCCCCCAATATCCCACAATCAATCAATATCAATCAATACTCTAGGAGAGAGTTCCGTGTAACAATGTGGTTTAAGCATGCAGATAACAATTACTAATTAAATTGCTCAATAAACAGAACTGTACTTGCCTTTGTTTATGACTGGAAACGATGTTGGTTCCGGGAAGATGCTAGTACTGTCCTCGAAACCCTACAATTGAGAATTCTTGACTCAGCATCAAAAATTGAACCATTCTAGGTGTGCTAGTTACAATCTCTAGTAGCAAAGCCCTAGTCATATTTTATATTATTTAGCTAATCTACTGTAACGCTTAACGTCGCGAGCTACGTTGGTTGTCATTTACTTGGTTAAACCGGTTAATTCAGTTAATTGGGAAAATAGCAATTATCGGTCAACTTGGCAAAACTTTGTATTTTTAGTAATACGTATATAAGGCTAGATTTCTTTTAGTGATAACACATGAACTTATTATCTTGCTAATATTTTATTCATTTAATTAACTTGTGAAAATTCTTATTAATTTTATACAAAAATAATTAATATATTAATTATAGTTTACGCGTCTAAAAACGAAAACCAACTCAGAAAAGAAAGTAAAATCCTAAGCTACACAATACAGGGTCACAGTGAAATAAAGTAGAAAATCGGGCTTATGCCCTTACAAATTTTACATAAATGAATTAATTTTCTAAGGCGAGCTCTGAGTGCCGCAAGCGGTCCAAACAGTAGGCCGAAGCCCTGCACCAAAAATACTAAAACCAGTACCAGTTCTAATAATAAAATATAATTTAAATTGAAAAATGTATCAGATTGGTCCAAATGTCATGTTACTGGCTAGCGCCTCAACGTACAGGAACCCTGTAGCGTTTGCGCTTCGCCGAGGCTCATTCGACCGATATGGTCGTCGCCTAAAGGGTGATACAAAATCCATAAAATTCGAAAGCCAGCAAAATCCAATCTATAAATCATTTTGCAAAGACCGATTTCTTGAAAATAGGTTTTTCACAAATTTGCTAATTTTATACGAAAATCCCTTTTTAAAATATTTTTCGAAAATTTGGGCAGCATCTCCTCTGTATTTGGGATAACCCAATCCTCGGAGGATGCCACAAACACAACCAATAAATGTCCCAACCTGGGACCCAAACCAATCCACCAATATTCCAACCCAGAAAAATACATCACAATATATATATACCAAAACGACAGAAACTTTTCGGAAATAAATTCAAAAATCCCGAAATGAAGTTCGGGGAACCAAAATCCACAGAAATAAACAAAACTAACGAATCATTCCGAAATGGGATTCGAAAATTCCGAAACTACCATCGCCTAAACCGAATCCCGTAACGGGATCGGGGACCGTATCATCATCGACATCTAGAATAGGGACGCGGGAACACGAGGTATACCTTGGGTTGCTCGGCTAGAGCTCTCAGATGATATTAAAGAAAGAAAAACCACGGACAGCAGCGGAATCGGCGCAACGAAACTGCGGAAAGCGCGGACAGCAGGTTCGAAGACCACGGGACATCGCTGGACAGCGATGTCGGAACAGCGGGGGCGCGGGAGGCGCACGGGGACCGGGGCAGAGGGGAGCGGGCCGGCCGGAGCGCGGGACAGCGTCGGTGGGGCGGTGATCGGCAGCTCGGGAAGAGGGAAAACGGCCGAGGGGGTCGGCCGGTGCTCGCGCGGGGAGGCGCGCAGCAGGGGGTGTCGGAGGGGCCGGGGCTTGGCGCTGGAGGCGGGGCCGAGAGGGTGGCCGGCCTAGAGTCGGGTGCCGGAGGAGGCCGGCGGGACTGGCTTGGCTGGGCTGGCCGAGGGGGAGCGGTCGGGGAGATCGGGGTCAAGAGGGGCTCGGGGAGAGGAGATGGAGGTGGGTTTTCTGGAGTGTAAATCTTTTTGTGAGGGAGATGGTGAGGTTCTGGAGGGAGTTATAAGGGGAGTGGTGAGAAAAGAGTGGGGGGAAAATAAGGAGGAGAGGTAAAGGCGGAGAAGAAGGGGGAGAAGCTAAGCCAGGTCGTGGGATTTGGGGGGACCGGGTTAGGGGTTAGGGGTTAGGTAACGGGTCGGGTAGGGTCGGGTTTTAAGTGTTTTATTTTATTTTTCCTTTTTTTTCTCTTCCTCTTATATAAATACATAGTTATATATATACATACGTGAAGCCAATTTAGTAATTACGTGAACCTAATTGGGAACGGGTTCAAACTGGGACCGGGCTCGGGTCGACAAACAAAACCATGTCATTTATTATTTTGAAAATAATTTCGAACCAGCAAAGATAATATTAATAAATATAATACTAATCTAATCTAATCTAATATATATATATATATATATATATATATATATATATATATATATATATATATATATATATATATATATATATATATATAACCAAAATCCAATAACCATCCAAATTGCAATTAATCCAATAATTCAATAATTTCGAAAATGCGGGTTTCACATAATGTTAATGTTAACGTTAATTTTAATTTTAATGTTAATTTTAATTTTAATTTTAGAATTTGCCATGTCAGCTGCCACATCAATATATCACGTCGGAGGGACAGTTTGAAGGTATAATTTGGAGGTACAAATAGCATTATTCAGAAAGAAACAACTTCAAACAACATAACCTTTTCGTCTTCCTTGTACCTCTGCCACGTGGACCTCTTCTGTTGGCTCATGAAGATGCTTGTGTAGGATAACATAATTTTAAAGAAACAACTTCCAACAACACAACCTTCTCGTCTTCTGCGTACATGTATTATTAAATTGTGTAGAATAACACATGCAGCAGCATTAAATGCTACGTTTACTGTTGTGTAATTATTTCTAATGATATGGTATTAGTGAACACAATATGTGAGAGAAAATACGATAGATAGAGAGAGAGAGTGGGAGATAGGATAAAGAGAAAGGATCGAGCTCGACTAGATTTTTTTTCAATAGCTCCTTTTACTAATAACTAGTTTTAAATTCGCAACTGAAAAATAATTAAAGTTAAAATTCAATTTTTGATTTTCATTACTAATAACTAGTTCGCACGTATGAGTTTAGACGAACACTAACCGAGCCCGAGCAACGTGACATCAGCTAGGTTTCTAATACCGTGGGATTTCTGTTAATTTAAAATTACAATGTTATTGAAACTAATATTAATACTAAAATTTAAATTAGTTTTTGATTTGACATTTAAACTTAGATTTAAATTCATAACTCAAAACTAGTTAAAGTTAAAATTTTATTCTTTTTATTTAAAATGTACAATATTATTGGAACTACAATTAATATTAACATTCGCTTGTCCTGTAGTTTAAGTCGTATTTCACTGCTTGTGGCTTAAGTCTAGGCACCCAAATAACTTGATTGTTCAAGTCGAACGCGTGTACATCACGTTCCCTCGATGCAAGGCTTGACATAGCCCTTGCTTGTTAAGTCGTTGCACGAACACGTTAGACAAGAGTTTTGTTGGGTTATCGAAGTCATCACAAGCACTGTCCCCTGTTGTCTGTGGTTGTCAAGTCACTTAGTCCCACGATCTCAAGGCTCGTCATATAAAGTATGACTTGGGCGATGGAAACACTGTAAACATGTTGGGACTGTAGGTCAGCGGCAGGTTTGGACGTGTGAAGATGGGCGATAAGGGGACAGCTGCAGTTGTAGGCATCGGTAATGTGCACTTAACAACGGAGATCGGTGAGAAGCTCATTCTCAAGGGTGTGCGCCATGTACCGAGTTTGCGCTACAACTTGGTTTCGGTAGAGAGGCTGGCAGATGATGGCTGTCGCAGTCTATTTGGGGACAAAGATTGGATGCTTGCGAAGGGTTTCCAACAGTTGGCTCGGGGAGATTTGTGTTGTGGCATGTACAGGCTCAAGCCGCTGAGCTGTACAGGTAGGCCACACACACCGGATGGAGGCTCGAAGGGTGCTCGATATGAGGTGGATCGTCGAGAACTTGCTGAGGAGGGGCTTCTAGGTGCTTTGAGGGATACGGAGGATTCGGTTCGTCGAGACAAATCGACGGATGTTGGTGAGTTAAAGATTGAGGGTCAGTCTGTCGGTCCCATAATAGCTGGTCGGTCTCCAGGTGGGGATTGCTCTACGATGCGATATCGGTTTCAGCAGTTCGAAGCCAGGAAGGAGATCAAGTTTGCAGCAAACTCAATCTGAGGCGGGAGCATCATCATTCACACAGTTCTGGGTTAGCTATGGGTCATCGACGGCCAAGGGTGAAGAAGCTTATCGGAACGTTAACACTTTCCCTTGGAAGACAGAAGTCGGGGACAGGCAGCTGAGACTTGCGGTGAGGCTAATCCCAATAGTGCAAGAGGTGCTACGCATGGCATCTAGCATCGACATGACGGTCGAGGAGCTGGAGACGAAGCAAGATGCAAAGCAGCTCGGGGGATCGAAGATCAGTGGCATGGGAGGAAAGGAACTGCCGCATGACGACGATCAGTTTTTCCATGTTAAAAGTCGATAACTTAACGTTGCAACCACGAGAATGGTCTAGAGGCAAGGATAAGGAAGTTATCGGTACGTTAGCCCGACGAACAGTCTAGACACAAATAGACCAAGATTTCTATGTCTTAATATTAAAATTGATCCCAAGTCAAGACTAGAAAGACAATCATAAGGGAACTATGTTGCACAAAAGTAAAGTAACTTGTTGGTTTTGCATGGGTGGGTGAGGAGCTCACTCCACCAGTACAGTTGAGTACTGACACCCTACCGATTTCATGTGCAGGTAATAGGTACCTGCTTGCTCGGGGCAGAGCTCACTTGGATGCATCGAGGCATGGAGTCCCTTGGCGTTTTGAGGCGCAAAGGCGCATTGAAGAATGGACTTATACGAGACATAATGTATGGACATCGCCTATCCGAAGCTTCCGTTGGTCAACTCAAATTATATTGAGAGATAAGAGAGAGCAGAGTGACTTGTAATATGAGAAGAATAAGCTTGAGTGATTGTAATCTTGGTCTCGTGCCACAATTGTAATCTTTGTTTCAATATCAATAAAAGGCATTTTGAATGACTTGTGTTTTGTATTTAATTTTCTGCTGTTGTTATTCAATATTTTTGCTTGGGACTTCTGTGCGACGACCCCGTCGCTTAGCCTGTAATCGGCCGTTATGGACCTGCCTTGCGTGAGCGCAATCTAGGCTCATGCAGTATCACGCCTTAGCGAGGATGATCGCTCCTATGAGAGCGGGGCGTGACAAGCTAGGTTTCTAATATAGTGGCATTTATGTTAATTTAAAATTTACAATATTATTGAAACTAATATTAATACTAAAATTTAAATTAGTTTTTGATTTAACATTTAAACTTAGATTTAAATTCACAACTTAAAAGTAGTTAAAGTTAAAATTCTATTCTTTTTATTTACAATCTACAATATTATTGGAACTAGCATTAATATTAAATCTACAGTGGCATTTCTGTTAATTTAAAATTTATAATATAATTGAAACTAATATTAATACAGTGGCATTATCGTTATTTTTAAATAATCTTTTCCTTTTTCGGTCACACCCCTCCACGAGCGGGTTACATCCCCGAAACGAGCAGGTTAAATAGCCTTTTCCAAAGAAAAGAACCCATCCGACTAGAGAGAAACAAATGAGAGAAGAAGAAGAGTCTTAATGGAGAGGAGTAAGAGCAAAATCAACTGCAACGGATGGGCCGTCATCCCTACGGAGATTCTTTCGATGATACTGGTACTGTCGGGGATGCCGGCGGACGAGGTAATGTGCAACTTGGCCCCAGTTTGCCGTTTGTGGTGGAAGGCGCTCAACGGTCCCTTGGACTATTGGTCCAACGTGGACTTGGAACAGTGGTGCCGGAGGACCCAACAAACCGCTAAGATTAGTTTGACCGTAAAGAAGCTCGTGGCTTGCAGTGGGGGATATCTACTGTCCTTCTCTGTGTACAAGCTCGACGAAGCAGCCTTCCCTTTTGCATGTTTAAGTCATGTGCAAAATTTTATTTTGTCTTATTCTAATACTTTATTTTTTCTATTACAGAATTTTACGTATACTTTGTTAATTTCTTTTGATATTTTTCCCTTTTTATAATACAGTAGAAAATTTCTAAGGGTACTGCGCATTCTGAAGTGCGACGTGAGTGATGAAACTTTCGTGAGACACTTGGAGTTTCTTTCGGTGCTGGAAGAACTCGACATTAGCTACTGTCTCTATATCACGTCGACTGAAATATTTTTTGCCGGCAAGTATTACGACCGTCTGGTCAAGCTGAGGAGGAACATGCGCCCTCCATATTTTATGGTCAGGAACAGATTCGTGTTGAACACGTCGAACGAGACAAAGGGAAAGGCCGTGGCTGATTCGATGCCGCATCTCAAGCACCTAGAGATGGGATCAGGCATGTTCAATGAAGACACGCTGTGATCTATCATATACAACTGCAAGGGTCTTCGCGTGCTCGACATACGTGCGTGCTTCAATGTGCACTTCAACGACGACGTCATAAAAATTTGTGAAACAGACGTTTAAACGTCCCTTTGATGATGTAATCCCAGGGGAACGTGGATACGAGATGTATAGTGATTTAGATCTCATCAATCAGTGCTGGGGTGAATGGTTCTTCTGACATTAGCATGCATGCATACATTTCTTTCTATTTTTCATATTTACTAGTAAATATGCGTGCTTTGCACGTATAAAAACATGTAATAAATTTTTTTTATCCAATTATAGTTAAATATGCTTCTAACTCATTTGGTTAAGGTGCAAGGTATTTTTTTGTTTGGTTGAGTTTGATTCTCCATTTTGACAAAATTTTACTTTTTTCGACAATTTTTTAAATAATTAATTTTTTTTAAAATAAAATGGACTGTGATATAATGACGGCGAAGACGGCTCACTTTTGAGCCGTTTTGAAACCTCATTATATAGTGAAAGATATGATATCAGTATTTTAACATTAATACAACATCTCAGTGTAATCATATCTAAGAGATTTCGACATTTTTCCACACATTGATGACATTTTACCTTCTTTAAGATGAATTTTGGCGGTACAAATTTCACTCATATTTACGGTATCAGTGCCATTCACCATAATTAATGGTGATCGATAGACATTTAGAGCATCTCCAACCCTATTGTGAATTTGAAAAAAATGGTTGCCACATTGGAATGAGAACCATTTTTTCCAAAAGTACTTCTCCAATGCAAATGTGAAATAAAGTGTGGAGTTGACATGTCAATGACATGGCAAAGACAATGTGAAATTGGTTGTCGAGATCTAGACAATGCACTTCATAATGTCTTTATGTCCACATCATCATTTGTGAATAAAAATATTTATAAAAAGAAGCAGAAGAGTAAAAGTTGTCTTGGAAGTTGTAAAAAAATTAATTTGTATTGTTTTCTCAATACTTTTGCATTGGAGATGACTTTTAAACTCATTTATCATTTGTGAATATAATCTTGCCACCTATACAAGACATTGTCTTGTGTCCCATGCCACCTAAGATTCACAACACAAAACAAGACAATAGGGTTGGAGATGCTCTTATACAAGAAGATTGGTTCGGGAGAGATACGAAAAAATTGGTTTCTTTTTCACAACCCCTTAAAATCTATTTATACAGCCAAACTATTCATCTTCACCAGCCTTCAAAATCAATTTATATAGATTCAAAACAAAACTAAACATCCAAACTATTTAAAATTTACAACCCTTCAGAACAGTCTCAAAATGGAGAAGAGAAAAACCTTTCATTTGCGGATGGGCCAACATCATCAAGGAGATCCTAGCCATGGTTTTGGTACTAGCAGAGATGTCGTTTGAGGAGGTTATCCGCTTGTCTTTCATTTGCCGGTCGTGGTGGAAGGCGCTCTACTCAAAATTAGTTTAGATTAATCATACTGGTAATTTCTTGTTGTATTAGAACAAATTAAATTTGATTATAATTAGAATTCTTAACTTTTATAATATTAGGTTGTTAATTTGATTTGCATTACATTAAATCTTTACATAGATCGGACTCTAAATAATAAATTACGGTTAATATTTTGTATATACTTGAACATTTTCCGTCATAAATGTACCATACTTTGTTAAAAGTACGGAGGATAGCCATTCTCCGTGTCAATAGCGCGGAGGATGGCCACTCTCCTTATTAGAAGCACGGAGAATGGCCATTCTCCGTGTTAGAAGCACGGAGAGAAAGGCCATTCTCCGTGTTAGAAGCACGAAGAATGGCCATTACCCGTCCCAAATTGTTTCATACTAAGTTAAAAGCATATAATAGCACCCAAAAAATGTTAACAATAGAAAAATTCTACAGAACCCACACACCAGACTCGAACCTAGGCCTTCCAAGTAAAAGCCAAACAACACAACCAACTAAGCTTGGAATAAAAAGAGTCACTAGAGGTCATTGAATATCCCTAACTTCCAATAAGGAATAAGAAGAGTCGGTTAGAAATGTATATATATATATATATATATATATATATATATATATATATATATATATATATAAAAAAATATATATATATATATATATATAGGGGTCTCCATTCATTTGAGTAGGTTGCACAATTAACATGGCTCCAAAAAGATCATATGGTTGGAAACCATGGCCAGAGTCTTCTTCCCATCGTCGTCTAGCCTCTCCGCATGGAGCACCCTCTGCGCCGCCTCCGGCCCATGACTGGCTGGCAGAGGCTGCGGACTTCCTGACCTCCTGCGGGTTGTCACTAGAGTTCATCGCTCGACCTCTTGATCCGACGCCCAACTTTGACCTGTTGTCGATCACTTCGGAAGAACGAGATTCTCTGGTGAAGAGGGAAGGGTTTCGCCGCCTGTGCTATAGGGCGGGTGTGCGCACCCTGCAGGACTTTGCGGAGGTCCTCCGCGAGGCTAGTGAGAGGTCTACGTAGACCTCTTTTTTTTAGTTTTTTACAGTTTTTTCTCCTCTTGTATCCTTCGCCGGAGAATGTTCCGGCGAAGAAGCTGGGATTTAATGCAATATAATTTTTTGTTAACTCAATTTGGTTTCGGTTGCAAGTGAATAACTATTTTATCTATTTTTCAATTAACAAATCTTGTTACGTCAAATCCATATATCAGCGACGATATCCCCATCAATGACTTGTTACGTCATAGAATTGATTATGCTGCCAGCGTCAAGTTCTTGCCGTCAAATCCATCTTAAATATGATTACAAAGTAAACTAGAGGACAATTTTGAGTGTTTTAATTTTACTCTTTTCAAGTACATAGTCTTGTTACTAAGTCGTCAAACAGGAAAAATTCGGGATGGCCAAAATACGAATATAGATCGGCTCAATGCAAAAAAATACGTTCAAAAATTCAATCAAATATTCAAAAATGGAAATATTGAGATTAGAAACTTCACATTCTTAAATATGTTGTCAAATTTTGTTAATTAAACATGTTTCCACCACATTTTTTGTGCCAAATTTTTTAATAATTTATACAGAACACGTTTAAAACTTCGCATGCTTAAAGTTTATGTAGTGATTTCACGTGGATATATACTAGTAATAATAGTGATAAATTTAATTTTGGAAAGTAGTTTTTAAAATTAGGGTCTCAGAATTCCAAAGGTTTGTGCTCTTATAAAATTTAAGACTCAAAACTATTCTAATTTTTTTTACTTCCCAAGGTCATATAAGACGGTCGAATTTTCTCTATTTTCTCTCAAACCCTCTTCCTTCTCCCAAACCCTCTCCCAAACCCTCTTCTTATGAAAATGACGTCGAAGAAACAACGACCGTCTCCGAAGGAGAAGAATCCATAAAGGGATGTGATACAGGCCCAAAGGGCAGAACTTGTAAGGGCAGCGAAAGTCAAGATTGTGGTCGCTAGGGAAGAGGTCGAAAGGGCAGAGGCGAAAGCAGCGGCGACGACAGCGACGACGAAAGCGGCGGCGGCAGCCAAGCCACCTACAAAAAAGGCTAAAAAACTCATTGCTCGACAAAGAGCGAAAAATCTATCTTCGATACAGAGTCTTCGGAAGACTCAACTTATGAATATCGAAGGCGTACTCAAGCGAAGGCTAAGGTGGCAACGGATACGGAGTCATCAGATACTCTGAGGATTTTGAATCCTCATCAGAAGAGAAAAATAAAGAGGAAGAGGAATCATCAAATAAGTCTCTAGGTGGAGAGGAGGTAAAAAATTTTGAATACTCTAAATCTAAGAAGATTTATAATAAATATTTTAAGAAAAAAGGCTGTTATGCCTGAAAGATCAATTAAGATGGATGATGTCGAAGATGAAGCTTTCCTGGATATATTGAATTCTATCAATTGGAGAAACTGAACAAATCCAGTCGTGAAAAAATCTCCCAAACAATAGTAAGAGAATTTTACTCAAATCTTCCGGTTGAAATTAAAGAAAAAGAAGAGAATCAACAACTGGTGTTTCTGAGAGGGAAACTGATTAGGATAAATGCTGCTGTCATCAACGAATTTATGGATTTGATCCAGTTCTTGAGTTTGATATGAAAGATATTGATAATGTTTCCGTGATGGATGCAATTCATGAGATTACAGGTGTATCAGTGGGTGTCAAGACCCCTCAAAATGTATACAAAGATCAATTAAAAACTTTGTATAAATTGCTGCATGCCTACGTATCTCAAAAACTCAACCCTACTGGACATGAGTTTTCTATCCATCCCGAGAGAGTAAAATTTCTTTATTATATTGGAAAGAAAAAAGGATGGATATAGGTTCTTACATGTTCAGTAGAATGATGCATCTCATGAAAAAATCAACTGCAAGGACAGCTCTCCCTTTCGAAGGATTGTATGCTCAATAGCTAGTAAACATTCTGTCTCAAGCTTAGCAGGGGATGTTTATATTAAAAACAAAGGCCCCATGAGAAAACTAACCTTAACTCGAATGTTTGAAAAATGGGCAGCAGCTGCAAGCAAACCATTAACATCTGGAAAACCATCAACTTATGGAATCAAAAACACTAAGGACAGGATTGATGATCTATACAATTTTGTTGCTGCAAATTTGAGAATGTCTTCAAAGAGATGAAGACTATATCCGACAACCAGAAATTGATTCTGGATAAGATTAACCAGATAGAGGTTGAATTTGCTGACCAAGAATAAGATTTTCCTTCCCTCGTGAAAAAAGTAAATGGGGCTAGCCCAAACTCTTATGTAAAAATACACACTGTGCACATTGATACTCTAATGCTAGCCCTTACTTTGATACTTCTAGTTACATTTCTGGATGACATTTCTAAATATATAGTGAGTCCATACTGACTATAATTTTTCTTATTCCGTCCCTCAAGGTGTAGGTGAAGGATATTTTGAGAAAGAAGAAGAAAATAAAGAAGAAATAAGAAGAAGAAGAAGAAGAAGAAGAAGAAGAAGAAGAAGAAGAAGAAGAAGAAGATGGAGATGGAGATGAAGATTCATCTTTTGAGTTTTGAAGCTATTATTTCAATTTGGAAGTAATATTTGAATTGTAATATGGTTCTGAATATTTGTTGGTCATGGCGGTCAAACTAAATTTTGTGTTTGAAATATTGTAAGACTAAACTTTTCGCTTGTACTAAGTACATAGTTCGTAATTTGTTTGAAAAATATATGGTCTTGAATTTAGAGTAGATCTGATATTTTTTTGGATTATTGTATTGTGAATTATGCAGGTTCTATGTTGAATTACTAACATGGATTGGGCAGATTAATGTAACGTGGATTATGCAATTTATTGGACTTGGAATGAAGTATACTTAATTTGATTATGATTTTTTGGTTGAAGCGTTTATTTGATTTGCAGTTGGCCTTCACAGATGATATTGATCTTTTGGTGTATTCCTTTGATTTGCAGATGCCCTTCACAGATTTCATGAGTCCTGGGTGTATTCCTAGGATTTGCAGATGGCCTCATTACGGATGTATTCCTGGGATCACTAAAACTTTATTTGATTGTAATATGTTTTACTTTCTGTAAATAATCAGTACATCGATGCCATCAATATGAATTCGATGCCATGTAATGCATAATGTAATCATGCCTGTTTATCCCTTGTTATTGCTGAAGCAAAGTATGTAATATAAGAAAATTCTCTTGGATAGTAGGTTAATTATATTCAAACACTCGCAAGCAATTTTGTGCATTCATACAGTGGAAGCCTAATAAAATGATATTCAGATTTTCTTGAACATTATTTAATATTAAATGAATATACTTTGGTAAATAATATTAAAAATAATGTAAATATTTGGTGAAAAAAATATGAGATACTTGAATATTTTCCGTCCTAAATGTACCATACTTTGTTAAAAGCACAGAGAGTGTCCATTCTCCGTGTTAAAAGTACAGAGAATGACCATTCTCCGTGTTAAAAGAATGGAGAATGGCCATTCTCCGTTTTAAAAGCAAGGAGAATGGTCATTCTCCATGTTAAAATAACGGAGAATGGCCATTCTCCGTGTTAAAAGCAAGGAGAATGACCATTCTAGTAAAAATTTGAATGTACTTTGGTAAATGATATTTTTAAAAAAATACTATAAATATTAGAAATATGGTTAATATGACAAAATGTTGAACATTTCCCGTCCTAAATGTACCATACTTTGTTAAAAGCACAGAGAGTGGCCATTCTTCGTGTCAAAAGCACGAAGAAGGGTCATTCTCCGTGTTAAAAGAACGAAGAATGGCCATTCTCCACGTTAAAAGAACGGAGAATGGCCATTCTCCGTGCTAAAAGCAAGAAGAATGTCCATTCTCCGTCCAAAATGTACTATACTTTGTTAACATAAAAATTCGAATATACTTTATTAAATGATATTTTTTAAAAATACTGTAAGTATTAGAAAGATGGTTAATATAACAAAATGTCACAATACAAAAAAATATTCTCTTCGAAAATATTACCATTAGAAAAGTAAAAATATTTCGTCCGATCAATACATATTTTTTAAAAAATATGTGAGCAGATGATCCATCCGACCTCAGAAGCAGGTTTCCTTAGTTCACCTCCACAACCATGATATTTAGCTTTATTAACAAAATATTAAATTGTTAGATAAAAAATAAAATTTTTGGCAATGACATGGACAGTAAAATTAGAGCGGCGCCGCTGGTACTTCTCCTTGTTCGAGGAGGTCTCGACGACGTCCGACGCGAACCAGACCGATTCTTCTCGGCGCCGCTGGTACTCCTCGTTGTGCTAGGAGGGCTCGACGACGTTCGAAGCGATCCGGACCGATTCTTATTTTCTTCTTCATCTCCGTTTCTCTTTCCACCACCACCACCACCACCACCACGGCCTGTAACCAAAAAGAAAATTACAAAATTTATATGTTGATGCACAAAATATTAAATTGGATGGACGAAAGATAGAGTAAATATGAGTTAATTTAGGGTGTTCATTGAAAAAATTAAAGTGAAGAATGACATGCTAAAGCAAGTTACCAAGAGGTCAAAAGTCAAAATCAACATTAAATAATGTTTCTACTCTATTATTCAATCTGAACCATTGGATCAACATCCAATGGTCCAGATTTGGAATATATCAATACATCCTTTTCCAGGAGATGTATTATAGAACGACCATATATATATATATATATATATATATATATATATATATATATATATATATATATATATATTGACACTCGTAAAATATTATCCTCCACTCTTCTTTAGTTTAAAATCATTCAAATTTCAAATATGTTCTCTGCATGAACCTTGACGAAAAGGACAACCCTCGATGACCTTTATCACCATCAAGGGCAATTTCCATGGTATGATAAGAGCTTTGCTATGCCTGCAACTAAATGCTTACAATTTCCTTAGGCCACGTGTCCGCCACATGTAGGACTTCAATTGGAAGAGGGGAAAAGTGGTGGGATGGGAGGGGAGGTGGGATCCGGTGGGACCTATGTGTAAGGGATGAGAGGGAGAAGTTGTAAGAATGTTGTAAGTATTTGGTTGTAGATTTAGCATTTTTTTTTAGCTATGATAATCTCTGCCGCCCAGTAACAGATCTGTTGCCTGTGATTGCCGATGGAGTCATGGGGTGTTACTAGCAACCCAACGGTATTTTCTCTCTCCCTCTTATGGAGAGATGAAAAACTCGTCCTTTTATGAACTCTGCATTCCTTTGAAATTGAAAACTATTGTTAATTGTTTAGATCTTAAATTTCACAATGAACACAGACTGATATTTAAATGGATTTGCTGTTGCAGATCTTCCACAAAGCAATTTCGTCATCCAGTGCCTACGATGATCAATTTAGGTGGTTTAATATTTGTATCACATCTAAACATAGTCATTATATTGACTACTCTGGTGATCCTTGTTTTGTTTTATGTTGAACTTTCAGACACTTTGTATCTGCTGGAAATGACACACTACCAATAAGACATATTAGCGACGCATGAAAACAAATGGGAGGAAATAAAAACTCAGAAATCTATATTAAACAATTTAGCGACGTCTCAAATCGATACCGCTAACCGTCACTGACCTTTTAATATACTCGATGTAAATGTTATATAGTCGCTAAACGTCGATGTTATTAAGAATTAGTGATGTCCACCGACTTCTAGCGACGTTTATTTTAATAATACTAATGGTTGTTGCCAGTGGCGTAGCCAGAATTTTTGTTTAGGAGGTGCGACACTTACTGTTAAACTTTTTATAACGAATATATTTATAATTTTAAAAATACCATATATTTGTTGTATTCTTCTCATTGAAAAAAAATCAAGTTCTCCTTTTTAGTCTCACGTTGACTAGGAGTTCTCATACTCGCCTTTATATTAGTTTCAATCACTTACTCACTTGTGAGTTGTTGTTGATTAATCCTGTGGGACACACGTGCATATTGTCGCACCGTCCGGCCCGATTCGGTTCGGCGCGCATAACATGTACGTGCCCACATCCTTGTCCATGTCCAAATTTTAAATTCCCAAACGTGTCCCAAAAAAAATTGTATCCGTCGGACAATTTCGAAAAAAATTGTCATCCCTAATGACATCTTTTTCTTTGGGAGTGAGTTATGAGGCATTCAGATGATATATAAGTGTGATAAAAAAAATTATATATATAAAAGATGGCGATAAATTGTTGAGTGTTGCCAATATAGAAATATATCTTATGAACATCATTTTTTTAGTGATGTCTATACTGTTTTACTATTTTTTTTTGTTCTATGTTCTACTAAGGTAAATATTATAAAAACCAACATATTTAGAAGTTTCCTTAGACTTTAGGATTTTGTTAATACTAGACATGTTCTTGAAAGTATACTGCAATGTTAGTGATGTTTTGTTGTTCCCTAAATAATTATTTCACCAATCTGATATTGCAGTTTTGTTGTATCATCATGAAAGTTTTTTATATGCCCATATTATATATATATATATATATATATATATATATATATATATATATATATATATATATATATATATATATATGGAGAGAGAGAGAGAGAGGGGGAGCGGATCAAAAGCCCCCCCTTAGAAAACTCCCTAACCCCCCCCCCCCCCCCACTCTCAGTCGTCTATTTAATGTTAATATTAATGTTAATATTAATTTTTATTTTTATTTGTATATTAATGTTAATATTAATATTAATTTTTATTTTTATATTAATGTTAATATTAATGTTAATGTTAATGTTAATATTAATTTTAATGTTAAGCTTAATGTTAATTTTAGTATTTAATGTTAATATTAACATTAATATTAACATTAATATTAACATTAACATTAATATTAACATTAATATTAACATTAAATGGACGGCTGAGAGTGAGGGGGTTTTCTAAGGGGGACTTTTGATCCGCTTCTATATATATATATATATATATATATATATATATATATATATATATATATATATATATATATATATATATATATATATATATATTGATTGTTCGCCTCCCGGAGCAAGAGCAAGGGCAAGTACAAAAAGTAGGAAATAGGTAGGCTTTTAGAGCCGAGAGGATTGTCTTGTTTTCCGCCTGCATGGTTTAGTTAAATGTATATGTCGTCGCTTTAATGATCAATAAAATTTCTTTAATATTTTATATATATATATATATATATATATATATATATATATATATATATATATATATATATATATATATATATTGAAGCAAAAAAAAAAAAAAAAAAAAAAAAAATATATATATATATATATATATATATATATTGAAGCAATGGGTAATTGTGGCAAACGCTCCCACCAGAAATTGATCTTCTGACCACTCAAGCCGCATGCATCTCCTTTCAAAAAATGTATATAAACAAAAAGTTAAAAAATTGAGGGGGCGCAGCCGCATCCCCTCGGCTCCATGTGGCTACGCCACTGATTGTTGCTAGACGTCGCGGAACATCGCCAACGGCAATGTACTGGCATCGCTAAATTCTTATGATTTAGCAATGTTTTGTTATGACATCGATAATTGGTCAAATTCTAGTAGTAGTGAAATTATAGAAAGTTCTGCAACTTAATTGAAAATCTTATACACAATATCATCAGTTATGGAGGAGAGGAACCATCACAACTTTGCTTACAGTTTGTCTAATGATCACTGTAGGCTGCTGTAGCGCAAGCAGCACTGGCTCTGATTTTGTTTGTAGAGCATTTATATAGACAAATTCTATTGGCACCTCAAGTTTTACTTGAGAGCATTCTATTTTTTCAATTTACTTACGAATTTTCCACTCCAAATTTTTACTTGAGGGCAACTCATATATTTGGATTTGAACTGCCAACAAAGCTGGCAGTTATAACATAAAGTAGGACTGTCACATTATTACAGTTCTACTTTATGTTAGAACTATCAACTTTGTTGTCAGTACTAAAGAATTTGGGTAGTTTGGATTTTTACTATCAACAAAGTTGTCAGTCCTAACATAAGGTAGGACTACCAACTTTGTGGACAATGCTGCTTTATGTTAGTTCGTTGGCAGTCTTAAAGGAGGGGTTGGGCAGCCCAAAGTAAATTTGGGACTGTTTTAAGTAAAAATTATACTAAGTTGGATTGTCCTGAAGTAAGGACTGTAATAAAATGTGGAGTGTCTATAGAATATTGGTAAAAGATGTGGAGTCGAGTTTATACAATATTGGTAAAAAATGTAGGATACCAAAGTTTAGATATACTTTACTGAGGGGTACCAAACTCTCAAAAATTATTATGGTGATACAAATGCCGTTGCTAATGGATGATTTAGCTATCGATTTATACAATAGATCATCAATGTCATGTGGGCGCATATTGTGTTGAATATCTATACTACTATATAATGAAAAAAGTAAACTTTATTGTAAAAGTTTCTATTATAAAAATAGGCTCATTTATATTTACTAATTGAAATTACACATTACATTTAATATAGATAATTATATAATTATGTATCAGAAAATTTACTGTACAATAATAAATTTTATATAAATTACTAATAACGATAAGATTTGTGGATATTGACATAAACGATAAGATCCGACAGACGAACTGTCGGAATTTGGAGTGATGCCCAAATTCTGATAGATGGTCTGTCGGAATTTGGACATCACCCCAAATTTCGACAGTTCATCTGTTGGAAATCCCCCCCCCCCCCCCCCCCCCCCACGGTTCACTTTGGTTGGTTCGGTTCAAGGGTGGTTCAAGATTAAAGATTGGTTGGTGGGGTGGTTGGGTGGTGGAGTGAGAAGTTAAAAGTTGAAAAAAAAAGGTGCTGTGAAGAGTAGCAAACTGAGAAGAAGAAGAAGAAGAAGAAGAAGAAGTGGTTAGTCTTTTTTTTAATTATAGGTATTTCTCATATTCTAAGAATAAGAAAAAGGTGATTATGGTTAGACTAATTTTCTAATTTTATTTATTACACAAACACTAATGTTCATCCCTAACCCAAAAAAATGTATCCTAACACTAATCTTGAACCTAAAACCTAATAAGACCCCAACCCTAACCCTCTTCCTAACCCGTTAACTTAATCCTAACTTAATCCAAACCTTAATCCTAGTATGAACCCTAACTTAAACCTAATCTTGAACCTAACTTAAACCCCAACCCTAACTTAAACCTAATCTTGAACCTAACTTAAACCCCAAATTAATCCTACCATTGACCTTTATCCTAATCGTATTCAGAATCCTAGTAATAATCTTAATCCTAACCTAAGGTAAACCTTAATCATGATCCCAATGAAGATGTTATTCATGACTAATTTTGCATATAGATTTTGTTGGGGATCTCCAGTTATAAGCAACATACACTACATATATCAGGAGCCTCGATTCGAGCATAGAGCTATAGATGATTATTGTCTGCGTGGATTTTATGAACATATAATAAGAACTGATGTATGTAATTTTTTTAGTTTATAATATTTTAGCTTACAATGTTTTTAGCTTACACAAGAACTAACTTAAATAATGTGTTATTATTTTAGGTTTCAGCTTTGGAGCAAGCAGGTGATAACCCAGATCCTGAAGTATTGAGAAGGACAGTAAGAAACTTTATGGATTGGGTGAAATTAAAGCGGATCTGGAGCCTCCAAACCCTCCCCTACATATTCCGCAAGATTATCCTGTAGGCATTATTAGCTAACGTCAACTACTTCCCCGCAGGGTTAGGTACTATGTCACCCAACCGTTCTCCGATAGTCCGCCTCAACAAGCTGACGAGATCCTACCTCAGCAAGCTGACGAGGGGACTTCCCAGTGGGCTGGCCAGGAGACTTCGCAGTGGGCTGGCCAGGGTTCTTCCCAGTGGGCTGGCCAGGAGACTTCGTAGTGGGCTGGCCAGGGTTCTTCCAGTGGGCTGGCCATGGTTCTTCCCAGTGGGCTGGCCAGGAGACTTCCCAGGGGACTTCCAGTGGCCCGGAGTGACAGATTGGTTCCAAAGCTATGGTTTGGATGGAAGTTATTATACACAGATACTAACGACTCCATCAGCACCAACACCCACACAAGACGAAGGTGGTGATGTGTCCCAGGAGAATACAATGCGAAGGAGAGTCCGACTCAATCTCAGATAACTTGATCGTCCAAACTATTGGGAATTAGACAGACAAGGAAGATAGATGAATATTTTGTACTTGTATGATATTTTGTTTTCATTTATGTAAAATTCACCTTTCTTTGACAAACTATTACAGTTACTTTACATGATGTTTCCTATTCATTCTCTTGGTTGATTTGTACAACTCCTTCTATTGTGTCCTAAACTATTGTATGCTGCATCGGAGATCTCTGGAAGATTGATCCTTCGCCATAATATGGTTCTTCTTTGGTCTTCCGGCTTTGCGTCGTACATCTGGTACTCCAATGTCGCCTCTAACCAATGCACTTTGAATGTTGTAAGTGACTGGAATTGGCTCCAAGTGCGGCTCATAGACACTTTTTAATGCTTCCTTTGAAAATATAGCTGGATAATAATGCTCAATTCTACTATTGCAACAATTACAAGCATAACATGCATGTACACATGAAAGAAAAGTATGATACCACTTTAAACATGAACAACTATTTTCATTTAAATGAATAACATATGTTCTATTTATTTTACGATCTAATATCTCAAACAAATGACCCACTATATGTAACATTTTCAGCTGATGGTTTTCTTTTGTGATACGAGCCATCGTTTTTAACATCTTCGGACAAAAAATTGTTTCAAGATTTTCAGCTTGTTGTCTGTTCTTGTCCTGAAGTGGTATAATTTTGGCTCGAATACCATCAAGTAGTGTTGTTATTGGTTTATCATGAAGATTTTTAATCCAGTTATTGAAACATTCAGCAAGATTTGACGTGTTAATATCTAGTCTTGGACAAGGAGAATACGTTGTAATCCAGTGTGAGAAAACACGATTTTCATCATTTACTCCAACGAACCAATTGTAAACATCTACATTTTCAGCTTTAATCATCTCCAAGTAATTATTTGCATCTGTTTCATTATAACATCTTGCAAGATAGTCCAAGCTACGTTGAAAATGCTTTGATCTAGCTACATACCGATTTCAAATTTTTTTTAAAATGTCGAATACAAAAAAATGAGACGATTCCAAAAAAATAGCACGTATGGCATTTATCAATCTTTTCTGTTTATCTGATATAAAGAAAATTGTATTCTAGGCATCAAAAAATCTTTCAAAAGATATTCTTAAACCGTTTAAAAATCAATTCCAAGAATCAGTGTTTTCTCTCTCAGCAACAGCATATGCAACTGGATATAGTTGATAGTTAGGATCATGAGCACAAGCAATAAATAAAATACCTCTATATTTAGAGGAAAGAAAAATAGCATCAATACTAATCACAGGTAAGCATCCCCTTAGAAATCCATCAATGTATGCCTTGAAACAAATAAAAATTCTTTCAAACCTATTATTTTCTGTAATATTCATAAAACATTGGTTACCTGGATTTGTCTCAAAACTTCTAAGACCATACTCTTCGAGACTACTATATGCATCAATATAACTACCATTTATTTCGGGTACAGCACGTTCTCTAGCTTTCCAAGCCTTACAGTATTTAATATGTATTCGATGTTCCCTAAATATATCTTTTACAACATGAGATAGACTATACGACTGATTATCTCGAATTTTATCAATAATCTGATTTTTAACCCATATAGTGGTAACTAATGGAAGACAACCAGTTGTAAGTCCACCTAAACAAGAATGAATATTTTTTAGCGTAGCAATAGAAAATCTTTTGCCTCCACCTATGGCTTTAGCGTATACCCTCCAATGACAATTTGAACTGTTACATTTATATATAATTCCAGTAGCATTATTTAAAGTAGCTGAACAAGTAAAATTACGTCTAATTGCTATATCACTAATAAAACTTCTAAATTTAGAACGATTCTCAAATTGTTTTCTAATAAATAATTCAGGAGTGCTAAGGCTATCAACAGAAGCATCAAATTCATCATCTAAATTTTCAATTAGATCATCACTATTTTTATCATCGTTATTACCATCATCTACTATATGTTCTTCTTCAGTAAATGGAATAACTTGATGAGAAGAACTAGGACCAACGTTAAAAGTTACATTACAAGCAAGTATATTACTTAATTACATTATTATTTCTTGATAGGGGCGGAGTGACATAGATTTTAATATACAGTGATTGTGCATTCACTTAAAGAATAAATTTTCATGCTTCTTCATTATCTACATTTATACAATTAGATAAGAAAATATATACTAATATAAATTCGTAATCGATAGAATATTGATCAATAATTAGATTATGTAAACTAAGAAACGAAATATTTCTATCAACTAAAAGAACTTGGGTTAAACCTCCTTCATACGCTAACCCACTTAGTACACCTCCAAGCGAGCATAGTATTGTTAGATTTTGATCCATACTGACAACAAGATTAACTTTCAAATGGAGGTAGGACGAGAGGAGCTTCAGCTTTCAACGAACTAGAGAGCTTCTTACTGAATGAGAGAGATTTTGAAGGAAATAAAATTTTGTGGGAGAAGACGTTGCTTGCTCTGATACTTATACATAACATTGTGGTTTAATATAGCCGTTGGAATTGTAACGTTGGATAATCTTACAATCCGTTAAAAGCTCAATCCAACATACAAGAAATAAACCAAATCGAAAAAATCAAACCGATTCAAACATAAAACCAACATCACACTCAACTAAAACATTAAAAAAAAAAAACCAAACCAACTCAAAAAAAAAAAAAAAAAACCAACGCACCACCCAACTCAACACAGCATCCCCCAACCTAACCAATCCTCTCAATTTTCAACATACCATTTGTCGGAATTTGGACATTGTCCATTTTCTGACAAACCGTTTGTTGAAAATTGAGTGTGCTCAATTTCCGACACCATTTGTCGGATCATATCGTTTTCTATAATTTCTCTAACTTGTATCGTTTTACGCAATTTTATATATTTTTCTTATTGTACAGTAAATTTTCTGATTATGTATAGAAAAATAATTAAATAAGTTGTTTGTATTTCTCAAATATATACGTGTCAGGCCTGTGTATAAATACTACTAATATATAACCAACCAACATTATTCTACACTTCACTTTGGTATATGGGACAAGACTTCAACAATATGCGTGGTGCTTCACTGACTTAATTTTGAGAAGTAGTATAATAATCCCTTTGACTTGAACTAACTTGCAATACTTGCATTTATGTCATCTCTAACTAGTTGCATTAATTTGTGTAAAAAAAAAATTCATTGACTTGTCGAAGAGTCATATTTTATCCTACTTGTGGAGTACTGAATACTGATCTCAAGTACTTCTATTCCTCACCTCGTTCATTCTTTAAATGATTCCTTAGGCGTGAATTTGTGATTTCAGTGTTGCATACAACTAAATAATCTCACGTTTTATGCACCTATGAAGCGCAAATAAAATAAAATTACCAAGTTACTGTTGTTAACATCTTAGTTCGTTTTTGCTAGCCGAATAATCCTATCCGATGAAAAAAATGTCCAAAAATAAGCCTATAAACTTATTCAAAAAAGGTCATTGGCCTATTTTTGGACATTTTTCTTCATCTGATTATACACATGAACGTTCAGTTAGAGCCGCCAACACTAGCCCCATAACCATAGGCTCTGATACCACTTATTGCTAACACGGTGCGACCAGAACCGGAGTTGGCATATGAGGTACGATATTGAATTGGGTCCATATGCCTTAAAAGAGAATTTTCATATAGGGTCTGACGGAAATTGACCAGACACTACCAAAATTTATCGTTTTAGCGACGGCCACATCCGTCGCTAAACCGACGGTAATTACTATTAGCGACCGATAACCGACGGATTTTGGCCAAAAAAATCCGTCGGCAATCAGCTCGTCGCTAATAACGGTCCGTCGCTAAGTTGTCGTCACATGACGGAATAGCGACGGATTGTCGACATCACAATACGAAACATTAGCGACGCATTTTCGACGGACTGTCGTCCATTTCAACTATTAAGTACTGAACTGTGTAGACAATAGCGACGTAAAATTCCGTCGGTAACCCGTCGTAACAGCGTATCAGATCGTATCGTTCCGTCGCTAATCCGTCGGTAACTAACGACGAATTGGCGACGGCGTTCTGACGGACTATCCGTCGATCAGGTTCTGGAAATGCTTGGCATTTCCAGCACCATGGCGACGGAAGAGTAGTCGCTAATCCATCGCGACCGCGTCGCCACAGTGACGGATTGCTGACTGATTATCCGTCGCCATGATTCTGAAAATGTCATGCATTTCCAGAACCATGTCGACGGATTGTCCGTCGCTAAGCGGTCGCTAAATAGAGCGACTGCTTAGCGGCGGATTATCAGTCGCCCTGGCGACGGATTGTTCGTCACTATTCCGACGAAGTTTATACCACCAGAACCTTGCCGACGGATAATCCGTCGATCAACCGTCGCTACCTGGAACACTTTAAAAACTCCAGATAGCGACGGCTAATCCGTCGACAAACCGTCGGCAACTGGGATTATCCGTCGCTAAATGGTCACTAGTCCGTCGCTAACTGAGTTTTTTGGGAAAAAAATTGTAGCACTTTTCCTGTTCACAAATATATGCATAAACCAAACCAATATATAATGCACACAAATTATCCAACAATCACACAGACCAAATATATAATGCACACCAATTATCCAAGAATCACGTAGACCAAATATGCACATACGAATTTAATGCACACCAATTATCCAAGAATCACAGAACAAACCAAATTAATAGAAAATAAATATCAATTATCCTAAAGAGTAACATAATATCCGGTGCTATAAGCCGATTATAGCACAATTAGTTCAAAGCTCTCACAAATAATCCAAATTTTCTTAATACAATATTTTAAGAAGGAGGAGGCCGATTGTCCGTTCCCGTATTCGACTGACGAATATACTCCTCCAGAAGGTACAGAGGCAAGACGTCGTAGACACTGGTTGGAAGTCGGCGAAGCTGCTCTGCGGACATGAGATCCAGGAGTGCCGTCACAGTCGTAGGCGGTACCACAGGGACATCAGGGTTGAAAGAAAGATGGCCCACGGAAGACGGACCGACACCTGCAGTCGACGGACCAGTAGAAGAGGGACGAGCACCATCAGCAGACGTACCGGCAGCAGCAGACGCAGGCGGAAAGTACGTGGCAAATTGCTCCCGCAAGGACGACACCGCCTCGTGCAGCTGCGTAAGCTGCGACCTAACATCCTCGTCTGCCCGGGCCACGGGAGAAGGCGATGTCGGTAGAAATCTCTGCGTCGCCATATGCAATGGCCCTAGGGAGTCGACTCCGTACAGGAACCCTTTCTTAAAGCCGCCGACGGTATCTACGAACAAGTCGTTCCGAACGACCAAAGAAGAGGGCATCCGGAAGGGCGTCGTTTCACCGACATCCTCGGTGTCAGTTAACTGAGCCCGACTAAGGGCCTCACGATACGCAGCCTATCAAATGAATGTGTTTATATTATAAGATTTACCTAAGTTGTAATCTAAATCCTATGTTTTACTAAGTTAAGTGTGAATACTAAGTTTACCTAAGTTATAGTCCGAATACTTTTAATTCTAACGTTAATCTCATAAACATAAGTACTTACATCAGTCTCCTTGGCCCTCTCGTCGACGAAACTCCCGTCCTTCCGTCTTTTGTGCGTATGCTGGAACACGTCGTGCATGGTGACCGATTCTGGCGCCCTTCCCTCATTCACCGCCCGTTGGGCCTGCATACGAAATTTCCGTAGAAACTAATTAACTCATTTAATTAATAATACCTAATTCGATAGTAAAATAAATTTACGGTTGCTCACCAGATCTGCAAGTGTCGCTGTGTGGGACCTTGAACCCCCCGTATGAAGGCCCGCGGCAGATCGGTTCACCTTCGCCTTCTCCGATTTCTCCTTGTACGCAGGGGTATCCATCATGCCTAAGAGGTCCTCATAATACTCATGCCGGATCCAATTCGGCCTCGTATGCCCCATTTTTAGGTCATGATTCATATTCCGTATCTTCTTCGAGCAAGCGCTTCTGTAGGTCCTGCGGATCCCCTCCTCGCGATGGGGGGGCCACCAGTACGTTGTCTAACACAGAAAATTAATTATCACATAATTTAAAAAATGGTTGATTAAAGAATCACAACAGGCTTAACCAAAAATATATAGATATACCCTCAACTCGTCGAGCCAGACGTACTGCACGTTTGGGGGCACCGACGAAAAGTTGAGGTTGGGACCGTGGAAGTTAGCCCTGATAATTTCTCCAAGGGCCCTGCCAACATTAAACGAAAAAAAATCTACAAAGAAGAAACGACTGGATTATTAACTTGAATAAATGAAAGAAATTTAATAAATTAACTTAAATTTACTTACGAGGTCCCCGCGGGCCATAGCTCTCGTTGGAACTCGCCTCTCGGCCTCTCTGGTGCCGTCGGAGGATCCGCGGGTCCGCGTATGTACTCCCCAGTAACCGGATGGAACCGAGTATGGGGGTACTCCGGGGCCCACTGTGCAGTAACTGGGGCATCCCCTGGTGGATCCGCTGCTGGTGGTTCCGATAGCGGATCGGATCCGCTAGCAGATCCGGACTGATGCCTCGATGAAGTGGTCGATCGAGGACGGGATGCGTCTGTGCCCGGGGTACTCTCCGGATCGGGCTCGCTCGATGGGGTCACATCCCAGAAACTTTGAATGCGACCACGACCACCAGCACCATTACGACCACGACCACAACCTGCACCACCACCACCACCACGACCAGCACCACGATCACGGCCAGCCATCATGACCTGTAAATAGAACACATAAACATAATTAACAATATGAAAGTGTAAATGGATATAAAAAACTAAACTAAAATATACATACCACCAGTAGGGAGACGAGTGTCGTCGCGACGAAAAAGACTAGGAGTGCCATCTGCAATAAGTAAATAATCGAATGAAAAAACATGAATTCACGTAATTGCTTTTATGAGGTCAAACTTAATTCACGTAATTGGAAGTGTTTTTACTATACAACAATATTTAACCTAATCATCGTCTTCGTTCTCATCCTCGGCCTCGTCTTCATCATCATCCTCCTCATCCTCATCCTCATCCTTATCTTCATCGTCGATTTTATCTGTATCCTCATCCCCATCAAATTCTTCTTCTTCTTCTTCCTCAAAATTTGGGACAAGACGCTTCTTTCTCCCCTGGTTGACAGCTAAGTCTTGTGTATCAACCTCTTCCTCCCCTCTATTTTTCTCAACAATATCTTCAACATCCATTGTATCTGAGTGTTGTCTCAAGTATTGGGACTTTTCGATCTGGTCCTCTTGGTATGCTGGGTCTCCAACGTTGAATGTATTTCTAGATTTAATCTTGCATACTTTCCACCAGTCAAATCGATCTCTACGACGCCTTGGGTAGCTTGTATAGTAGACTTGAACAGCCTGATTTGCTATCGCAAATGTATCGGACCCTCTATACCTCCTGCGATGATTTATATCGACGAATCCAAATTGTTTATCGATTCTCCAACCGATATTTGGTGTCGTATCGAACCACTCACATTTGAACATCACAATATGCATATCATATGGGCCAGTATATTGTAAATCTACAATATCCCGAAGCACTCCATAATAGTCAAAGTCCGGCTCGTCGTCATAGACGGTGCCTCTTATGCAAACACCGGAATCCTTGGTATTGATGCCGTCATTGATAAATTCGACATTTATAGCATTCTGAGCTGACTTAAACCTGAAGCCATTAACGACATAGCCTGGCCAAGTCTTTATTTGCTTCTTCGGTCCCAGTGCCAGATAACGAACACTCTCATGAGTGAGTGTTGTTTCAGGCAATAAAACCTGTAAAAAAATATTTATAATTTAAATGTTTCAGATTATATATTAATAATCTCAATTATAATCACAATTACTTACGTATTTGCGAAACCATGACGGAAATGTACAATCAACCTCTCTTTGAAGTCCCTCATCGGTAATATCGGGTCTCCTCATTTTGATTTCATCTCTAAATACACTATTAGAGAAAATAAGAATATATAAGTGTAGTCACTTACTTCATCAAATTCGAGATTATAACGAGTGCAAGTGTACTGACTTACTTCTCCAAATCTCTCACTTCTTGTATGTCACAGTTTAACAAGACATATCGGTGAGCGGCATCATACTCGTCGTCTGTCAACCACCATCTTTTACTAGCCCCAACAGGCTTGTCCCTTATATTGAATCTTCCTCCATCCTCAACGTCCTCGTCATTCCTTTGAGGTCTATTTCGATTTGTTTTAACATGAGTATCAAAATAAATAGAGCAGAAGTTTGAAACATCTTCGATAAGATATGCTTCGCATATCGAAGCCTCTATATGAGCTTTGTTATCAACTTTCTTCTTTAGATGGTGTAGGTATCTAGAGAGACAAATTATCTTGAGAATTAAGAAAGAATTTTAAAATAAATGGAAATTCAGCTTAAATTATATCGATATTTATGTACCTTTCAAATGGGTACATCCATCGATAATGAACAGATGCACCAACACGGACTTCGTATGCTAGATGAATCGGTAGATGTTCCATGCTGTCGAAGAAGCCAGGAGGAAATATTTTCTCCAACTTGCAAATTGTTAAGATAATCTTCTCCTCAAGTTCAACCATGTGTTGCACAGTCAACTTAGTTGAACAAATATTCCTAAAAAATATTGATAGTTCGGCCAACGGAATCCATACAGCAGAAGGCAAGAACTCTTTCAAAGCAATGGACAGTCATCTTTCCATAAATACGTGGCAGTCATGACTCTTCATTCCCGTTAGCTTGCGTTCATTGAGGTCAACGCATCTAGACAAATTCGACACATAGCCGTCGAAAAATCTTAAAGTAGATACCCACTTGCAGATTATTAATCTATCTTCCTTGCTCAATGTGTATTGTGCTATCGGCTTACTTAATTGTCCAGCAGCTCCCCTTTGTATCAAGTTCAGATAAGGACGCTTGCATATCTCAGCAATGTCTTGTCTTGCTTTTGGATTGTCCTTCGTCTTTCCTTTAATGTCCATGACGATATTGAAGATATTATCGAACACATTCTTTTCGATATGCATAACATCAAGATTATGCCTTATAAGATTATCTTTCCAATAAGGCAAGTCCCAGAAGATACTCCGTTTGGTTCAGTTATGGGTTTGTCCGAACCCATCGACACGATTGTTCGATGGATCTTCCATTACAGTGGGAAAATCCTTTACATCTTCCCAAATATCGTATCCCTACAATCTGGCAGGCGGATGAGAAAATTCTTGTTTTCCAGCTCTGAATGCGTCCTTGTTCTTTTTCCAAGGATGACTCGCGGGCAGAAATTGACGATGGCAATCAAAGAAAGAAGTTTTTCCTCCATGCTTAAGGCGGAACGCCTTACTATTTTGCATGCATATCGGACAAGACAGGGTGCCGTGAGTACTCCATTCCGACAGCATACCGTATGCGGAAAAATCATTGATTGTCCACATCAGTGAAGCTCTCATCTGAAAGTTCTGTTTCCTGGAAATATCATACGTCGTGACGCCGATCTCCCACAGCTGTTTTAGCTCATCCACCAACGGCTGTAAATATATACCGATATTCTTCGTCGGATTTTTGGGACCCGGTATGATAGCTGTCAAGAACATATAAGGAGTCTTCATACACATCCATGGTGGCAGATTGTAAGGGGTCAGAATGACCGACCAGCAGGAGTATTGAGATCCCGACTGCCCGAAAGGGGCGAATCCATCAGAACATAGCCCCATGCGTACATTTCTGGGCTCTGCAGCAAAATCTGGATGGCGAAAATCGAAATATTTCCACGCCTCTCCATTCGAAGGATGTGACAATTCTCCATCGTCCTTTGTGCGTTCTTCGTTGTGCCACGTCATGTGTTCTGCTGTATTCTGAGACATATACATCCTCTGCAAGCACTTCGTGATCGACAAGTAATGCATATACTTATAAGGACATCGTTTTCTAATTGACTTTCCTTTTTCCCTGACTTCCTTGTAACGATCCGCATTACAGAAGCGACAACTTTCTACATCCTCGTTCTCCTTGTAGTACAATATGCATCCGTTGTGACAACAATCTATCTTGTCGTACCCTAGTCCCAGTTGTCGGACCATCATCTTCGACTTGTAGAAGTTTTTTAGAAGCTCTTTTGATTCCTTCGGTAACACCTCCTTCATTAGTTGTGTAATCCGATCATAGCAAGTTTGTGGCAAGTTAAAATCGGACTTTATGTTCAACAACCGCATCGTCACTGACAATACGGAATGTGGATCACAACCAGGATATAAAAAAGTTTCAGCATCCTGAAACATATCATAGAACTCCTTCGCCTCGGGATTAGGATCCTCCGGATCAAAATTAGGCCCTGCCGCATCGTACACCATATCTCGTGCAAGGTTCTGCACGTCTCCATAATCAACGGAGCATTCGTCGTCATCGACGACAAAATCCGCTGCAGCATTATCATTAAAAGCATAAGTAGCAGCATTCGCAACCTGTCTTTCGACATATAGTTCACCTTGCGATGACCACAGGCCGTAATCACGTACGAAACCCTTACGGGTCAAATGATCTCTTACACTCACCACTTCTTCGTAACGTCTATTGCGACAATTACGACATGGACACTTGATTTTGTTACCGTCCATAAACTGAGCTTTGCTCATGGCATACTTAAGAAACACTTCCACGCCTGTCTGAAAATCGTCACTCACACATATTCTGCTCTCGTGTTGTCATTTGTACATCCATGTACGATCAACGAAATAACGATCCATCACAGATTAGATGTAAAAATCTGTATAGTAAGACAAACTAAACAGAATTAGTATATAATCATGTAACTGGTGGATCCGCTAGTATTCTAGCTCGAGAAGAGAAAAATCTAAATACAGTTGTTACTAATAGTTCGATACCGATAGTGCGATACCGATACCGATACCGATAGTGCGATACCGATACCGATACCGATAGTTCGATACCGATAGTTCGATACCGATAGTGCGATACCGATAGTGCGATACTGATACCGATAGTTCGATACCGATAGCATGGTTTAAAGTATCGGCCGATACCGATCCGATATGGCCGATACCGATACGATTTGGCATGTTCCGATCCGATACCGACCGATACCAAATATTGACCGATACCGACTATGGGGGTCTTTTTTTCGGTCAATTCGGCAAAACCAATCGGTAAGGGTGACTACTATTTCATATAATTTCAAAACTACTAAGAAATAACGCTGAAATACTTAAAATTATGCCTAAATGTATAAAATATATATTTTTAAATGTAAATAATTTATTAATAATTATTTGTTTTCCGATACCAAAGTCCGATACTCCGATACGATACCGCCGATACTACCGATATCGCCGATACCAATACTCATAGGAATAGTCCGAAACCGATTCTGATACCGATTGTGAACCTTGACCGATAGTACAATACCGATACCGATACCGATAGTGCGATACCGATACCAAACTGAGTCAATCTATCTATTTCTAAATTGCAAGAGTCCACTTCTAGGATATGGGAGCTATATCCTAAATATCTAGTCTAAAATTAACTTGGTTAGGATACTAGAGTGTCCTTTTTATCTAGCAAGCACTACCTTAGTCTAGTCACACTAGCATTAATTACCTATAATTCCTACCATGTCTACAATCACACATTACACCCCAAGCCGTCCTGCATGCTAATAGGCACATATATATGCATATCACAGTTAGATGTATAGACCATAAACCCAAACACTGACTTATGCAGATGAAGAACTCGCACTGTCCTTGACACAGTGAACATATACACCATGAACCCAAACTCCATATTCACATTTACTAATCCAAACACCACCAAACTAATGGATAACACCCAATATGGATAACACATTATTTAGCCAATATATAAACTCAGATGAATTTGATAAGCAAAGCCCCCCGCCGCCCCCGACCAAAGCCCGCCGCCCAGCCCCCGACGCCCCCGCCCCAAGCCCGCCGCCCAGCCCCCGACGACCCCGTCCCAAGCCCGCCGCCCAGCCCCCGACGCCCCCGCCCAAAGCCCGCCGCCCAGGCCCCGACGCCCCCGCCCCAAGCCAGCCGCCCAGCCCCCGACGCCCCCGCCCCAAGCCCGCCGCCCAGGCCCCGACGCCCCCGCCCCAAGCCAGCCGCCCAGCCCCCGACGCCCCCGCCCCAAGCCAGCCACCCAGCCCCCGACGCCCCCGCCCCAAGCCCGAATGTCCCCAAGCCCGCCGCCCCCGCTGCCCCTACGTCGACACCGCGACACACATACACATACAGAGAGAGAGAGAGAGGGGATTACCTTCGGGAGAGAGAGAGAGGAGAGGACGCCGTCGCCGTTCACCGAAGCCGCGCGAGAGAGAGAGAGAGAGACAGGGAGAGAGAGAGAGAGAGAGAGAGAGAGAGAGGAGAGAGATTGAATTTGGGAGGAATGCTAAAAGTTCCTCCCGCCTTTTCATTTAAGTCTGGAACGTAAATTTAGCGACGGAATATCGACTGCTCATAATCCGTCGCCAAGTAGTCGCTATTATTGATTATCCGACTGAATATCCGTCGCTACGTAGTCGAAGATATGTCCCGCCAATTCTCTGCACAATTTTCGCCAAATAATCGACTACGTAGCGACGACAGGAGATCCGTCGCTATAACACCGACACTCTAGCGACGGATGTGCGACCTTTCCTCCCCCTAAAATTAAAATTAAAATGGCAAAGGCGTGTAGTCGGTAATCAGTCGCTGAGCGGCCACGAAACCGTCGCTAATACCGACGGAAAAATTCCGTCGCTAAAAATTCGTCGCTAAATGAGTGTATTTTGGTAGTAAGATGCGCAGTCTCGCAGCAGCACAACAGTGCAACACCTTAACCGTGTTGCAGCCTCGCAATTGTGCGGCTCCTGTGCAGCCCCTGTGCAACTCCTGTGCGATCATAGTTGCTCAAACAAAGATTCGTCCTATTGCGATCTGCTCCCAGGAACCAGCAAGTTCGAAAGAACTTTTGGAACGCTCGCTGTCACATCCTTTCACGAACTCAAAGAACTCCAATGGCAGCAGCGGCGCAGCTCTCTTCGTCTCTTTATTTCAACGTAAGTCCTCAATGAAGGCACGAAGAGAGTATTAATAAAGAATGGCCGAAACTCTAATCCTAATACTGGCCGAAACTGAGTGCGAAAGGATATAAGCGAATAATGGAAAGATTTGAATGAATTAAATTCAAATCACACAAAAGATGGATCTGATTAATTGACTCAAGCTTACATAACCGCTTAAATCTTCCAATCAGCCACATCATTAGCCGCATGTGCCCTTAGCCCACTCAGCCTGTCAACCTGCGTGCCTGCGCGTAGCTGTGCAGCAGCACAGATGCACAGTCTCGCAGCAGCACAGCAGTGCAACACCTTAACCGTGTCGCAGCCTCGCAGCTGCGCGGCTCCTGCGCAGCTCTAGTACGGCACCTACGGAAGCACCTGCACGGCCCCTGCGAGCCACTGCGCAGCTACTGTGTAAGCACCTGCTCATGCGACTCGCGGAGAAGACGAGCGCATCAACTGCGCACAAGACGCCATGCGCCGATGCTTACGTTGTAAGTGCAAAGTGCACAAAAAATTGTCACTTTGCGTCCGAGTCCGAGCCCAAGCCCGAGTTGCTAAGCCCCTTCGGGGCTTAGCTCCATAGAAAAATAATCCCATGAGGATGACAAAAAGCATTAATGCTTATTTGTTGGTTTAGCCTTCTTTCTACTAGAAAAATATTCCCACATGGCACCCACATGGTACCCATGGCGACCAGGGAGTCGGGTGCGGTGCCTCCGGAGCTTGTTCGCTCGGAGCCACCGGAGGGATGCGAGCCGAGGAACTAGGGGCGGATGGCCAGCTCAGACGACGCCGGGGGAGAAAGGGTGGGGCTGACGGCGAGTTGTCGGGGCAGCTCTGCCCCAGCGCCAAGCGCGAGTGTGGGGAGGGATCATGCGGCCATGGAAGGACTTGAGGGGAGGAGAAGGTATATATATATATAGGAGCGGATCAAAAGCCCCCCTTAGAAAACCCCCTAAAAACTCTCTCACTCTCAGCCGTCCATTTAATGTTAATATTAATGTTAATTTAATATTTATTTTTAATTTTATTTTTATATTATTGTTAATGTTAATATTAATGTTAATGTTAATATTAATTTTAGTGTTAAGTTTAATGTTAATTTTAGTATTTAATATTAATATTAACATTAACATTAATATTAACATTAAATGGACGGCTAAGAGTGAGGGAGTTTTCTAAGGAGGACTTTTGATTCGCTATAATTTAGCTCTCGATTTATACAATAGATCATCAACATTTGTGCGCGCATTGTGTTGAATACAGATATATATAACCAGCATCTTTCACCAACATTATCAATGATTAACTTTTTTAGTTAGCGACGGATCATGTACAACAAATGTATAACGAGCATCTTCTCAGCGATGGATGGACGGAGGACTAGCGACAGAATACTAGAAAATTTAATTTAGCGATGGATGGATCAACGACAGTCTAGCACGCGATGGCTAGTGACGACTAGCCTTATCATTACATATTCTCACACCACGAGGAAAGAAGGATACAATAGCACACGACTATGAAAAAACATAAGACATACAAACAGATCACTTAGAGTTGGGATAGAATGAATACTCTAGCTAGCTAGCTACCAGCCTACCATGCATGGCTAGCTAGCTAGGCTTGAATCGGTGGCCAATCTTCTCTCTCAAGTTCAACTCGAGCATGGATGAATTGGCACGCTCCGGAGCACAACTGTTTCAACCGTGAGCCCCGGTCCGAACCCCATCAGCACTCCCCACTCCAATCCTTCTCCGGTTGTGCTCTTTCCTTCGGCTGCCGACCTCTTCCTCATCTCGTCAAGAATGAAGAACACGCATGCACTGGACATGTTCCCGAATTCCTTGAGCACCTCCCTTGTGGCCCTTAGCCTGTCCTTGTCCAACTCCAACTTCTCCTCCAGCCGGTCTAGAATCGCTGCGCCACCCGGATGCGGCACCCAGAACATCGAATTCCACTCGACGCCTTCGACCCCCAGCGACCCGAGTCCGCGGTGCAAGCTCTCCTCGACGTGCTCTGCGATCAGCTCCGGTACGCGCCTGGAAAGGCGAAAATGTAAGCCCACCTCCCTCAGGTGCCCTTCTATGGTGCCCTCGGAGCCGGGGAGGATGGTCTCGGATGCGTGCATGAGGTGGTAGAGAGGGCGGTGCTCGAGAGCGGGGTCAGGGTCGGAGCCGACGATGAGGGCGGCGGCGCCGTCTCCAAATATGGCCTGGCCGACGAGGCTGTCTATGTGCGTCTCGCACGGCCCACGGAAGGTCGTGACGGTGACTTCGGAGCAGACGACCAGGACTCGTGCCCCGCAATTGTTCTCCGCCAGGTCCTTGGCGAGACGAAGAACCGTGCCACCAGCAAAACAACCCTGATACAATGTGGTGTAGGGTTGTAGTAACCATTAATGCATACAAAAGAAAGGTGTAGAATCGTCGATCGGTCACCTCCTCACCTGGTGGTAGAGCATGACACGACGGACGGAGGGGCTGAGGTCGAGCAGCTTAATGAGCTGGTAATCGGCGCCGGGCATGTCGACACCAGTTGTTGTGCAGAAGATGACGTGAGTGATATCAGACACTGGTCGACCCCATTCTTTGATAGCTACTGTGGCCGCATCTTTGGCCAGCAGGGGGACTTCCCTGATCTTGATGTCCTGACGGTCGTTGAGAGAGGGAGCTGAGGTCGTATGAGCAAATGTTGGGGTACTTCTTCAGCATCTCCTCGGTCAGATGTATGTGTCGCTTGCGGATCATCGTCTTCTCACCTAATTCATTAATTCGAAATCAACACAGGTTGAGTTTATTTATAGCTTCTTTTGGTAAGTAAAGGCATTTGTACCGATTTGAAATTAAAGACATGGCTATATATATATATATATATATATATATATCTCTTACATATTCTCTTGAATTTCTCCTTGAGCTTAGTGAGATGCTCGCTCTTCGTCACTCTGAAGTAGTAGTCCGGAAAGTCAGTTTGGTACACAACGTTGTCCGGGTTGGCCGTCCCGATGGCGAGCACCGCCGCCGGGCCGTCGGCCCGACGCAACTGTGGAATCTTCTCCCAACTCGTCGACATTGTTTCGTGTTGGTTGATTGATGAGAAGGAGATCGAAGAAGAAGAAGAAACTGCAATAGTATAATAGGTGTGGAAGAAACGATATGGAATGGCCAGCTTGGCCAGCTTTTTATAGGGAAGTCTTGGTCGTATGGCTAAGATGATCGCATTGCTAGTTTGTTAGCAATTCATTTTCAAGATGGGATCGAACAAATTTACATGTAATAAAGTTATCAGAAAATTTGAGTTGCACCCAATCTTATTTAATCATATTCAAGGTGTACCCACTGCTTTACCATAGTGTACAATAGTTTCCACTTCCGTCAAAAACTAACGGTCAACCGTTAATTTTTAACCCATATACCCCTAGTAAATCACCATTATTACCAGTCTCCCCTCCTCAGCTTGGAAAGTGGGAGGAGATATTGTACATTATGATAAAGTAGTTGGGTATATCTTGAATATGGTTAAATAATATCGGACACAACTCAAATTTTCTCTAAAGTTATTCAAATAATAAATTAACTAGCAACAGACCTAGTTCAACATGCTACAATTAATGTAGGGTTCACATAATCAGTCTTCAAGTAAACAAGTATTATATATGTACTCGATCTTGTATAAATATATAGGCTTATGAGCAATGCTTTAAAAATCGGACCGATGTTTGAGCCGATTTCTTTTGGTATAGGTCGGACCGGGATTCAAATAGGCTTGGTTTAGTTTGGTTCAAATATATAATATATCCACATTTATTTTTTGATTTGGTTTGTTTTAGTTTTGTTAGTCCCGGGACTTGATCAAAGATGGTAGAACTAGATGTCGAGATCAGAGGTTCAAACAAACGTTCCCCTTCTGATTATTCTGGAGATCCACGAGGAACACTATAATATAAATCTGATTACAAAAGCAACAATAATCAGAAAATAAATCTCACGTTCTTACTCGCAATCGCAGTTGCTGACGGACAGAACTGAGTTACAACTCAGAGAAAACAGAAGAAAGAAGAGGAAAGGTTCTTGCTGGGGTGACTAAGATCACCGTTGCTCAAAGCAAGTGTGAAACCCGCAATTTCAAAATTTATTGAATTATTGGATTCTCGAAAATTAATTGCATTTTTTGGTTGTCAAATGGATTTGGATTGCAGCAGAGTATTTTAGTTAGCTAGTTAGGATTATTATTATTATTATTATTATTATTATTGTTATTATTATTATTATTATTATTATTAGTCGGATTAGGAAAAATTATTATTTCAAAAATAAATTGGATTTTGATTGTTTAGCCGAGCCTGACTTCGTTTTCCTGTCCCGAATCCATCCCTTAAAATTCTTTTGGCTTTAGAAATATTTATATATAAATAAAATAATAAAATAGAATGAGGGTTTTTTAAAAAAAAAAAAAAGAAATAAAATTTTCCTAAGCTACACATTCCCAGACCCTATCCCACAAGACCAAGTCCCACTCCCCTATTTTTCCTCCCACGACTCAAGTTCCTCCCCTCACTCTCCTGAATCACCTCCCTTTCCCCCCACTCTATTCTCAACTTCCCATAAAGGAAATTCCCTATTCTTCATCCCTCACAAATCTCTCTCTCACCCTCACAGAACCACCACTCCACCATCTCTTCTCCTTCTTAAACTCTTCTTCTTCTTCACTTCCTTCATTCTCTCCCTCTCCAGAAACTCATCATCCCCGCGGCCGACCGCCCCATCCGGCGCCCCGACCCCGCGCGCCTCCCGCCCGTCCGCCCCGCTCTGGCCGCTCCCGTGCGCCTCCTGCCGGCTCCGCGTCCCCGGTCCGGCTGCCCTTGCGGACCCGCGATAACTCGGCTCCTCGCGGATCCGCTGTCCGGCCGTCCCGTGTCCGGTCCGCTGTCTAGCACCTCCGTGCGCGATTTTCAGTGATGTCCAGCGTTCCTTGTGCTTTTCGCACTTTCCAGCACTGTTCAGACTCGATCCGCTGCTGTCCGCTTTCCGCTTCCACTGTCCGTGGCTTCTGGAGTCCGAACCGAGTCCGTGACGACGCTCCGAGTCCGAGGCTACCCTTCGGATTCCGCCTTCGAGCTTTGGTAATTTCTGGTTAATCATAGTAGTTCGTCCTTCCGTCGTAGAGTCGATGATGACGCGGTCCCGACCCCGTCATGGGGATCCGCTTTATCGTTGCGTAGGGGATACGCGCTGTATCGGCTCGGATTTTAGTTATGTAGACTATTTCTTTGGCTTTGGTTTTGATTAGTTGTGTTTTGTGGCTTACTATCACTTAGCTTTGGTATTATGTGGTTCTGTGGATCAGTTACTTGGTTTGGTATTAGTTGGTTCTGTAGACTATTTTTCTTGGCGTTTGTATTTATTTTGGTGCGGTGGTTATGTGTTTTGGTTTGGATGGAATTTGGAAGGCTGGAAACTATATGTATATCCATACGAGACTTTTTGTACCGCCTATGTGGCTAGATCATCCTAGTTATAGAGGAGGTGCTGCCCAAATTTTTTGTGAAAGTATTTCAAAATAGTACTTTATAATGTTCAGTAATTTTTGTATATCGAAACCTATTTCTAAAATCCTGGTCTTTGCAAACGGTTTATTAAATTGGTTTCCTGATTGGTTTTAAGTGTTGGTTTTATTGGTTTTCATATCCCCTTAGACGACGACCGTATCGGTCGGATGAGCCTCGACGAAACGCAAACGCTATGGGACAATCCTGTACGTTGAGGCGTTAGCCAGTAACATGAGATTGCATGATCAAGTCTGAGACGCCCCATTTTCTATAAATTATATTTTATTTTAGAACTGGTTACTGGCCTTTAGTATTTTGGGTGCAGGGCCTCGGCCTTCTGTTTGGACCGCTTCACGGCACTCAGAGCTCGCCTCAGCTATTTAATTTAATTTATTTTTTAGTAAGGGCATAAGCCCAGTTTTTCTTTCTTTTCTGTGGCCCTGTAATTGTGTAGTGTAGATTTTCTATTTTCTTTGCTAAGTTTGTTGTTGGCATAGCTAGGCGCATAATTATAATTGGGTATTAATTATTTTGTATAAAATTAATAAAGATTTCTCACATTTAATTAAAGTGAATAAATTACTAGTAATTAACAAGTTCATGTTTTTATCATTTAAAGAAAACTTAGTTTTAGATATATTATTAAAATACCAAGTTTTGCCAATTAACCGGTAATTGCTATTTTCTCCAATAAATTAGTAATCGGTTTATCCTGTTAATTGATAACAAATGTAGTTTACGACGTTAGACGGATTTCGGTAGATTAATTTAATAACTTAAAACCTGACTAGGGACTTTTTCTAGAAATTGCAACTAGCACAACTAGATATGGCTCATTTATGGTTCTAAGTCAGGATTCTCAAACTGTAGGATTTCGAGGACGTACTTGACTTCCTTTCCGATACCGACATCCCGATCCAGTCATACAAACAGAGGTAAGTTACGGTTATGTTTTCTTGCATTTTAATTAGTAATTGTCATGTTGCATGCTTAAACCACATTGCTACACGAAACTCTCTCCTTGAGTTTGATTATTGATTGTGGGGTTATTGGGGAAGTAGTGTAGCGTTATGACCAATACCCTCATATTGCATTATTGCTCGAGCATACCCTTCTTACACACGGGGTTAAGCCGTACAGCATCGCTAGGATGCTATTTTACAACCCAAGTCGGTCATAGATGTTACCTATTCAAATCACATTGTTTCAAATACTGAATTGCTGAAAATTGCTAGAAAATATTGTTTAAAGTATTTCAACTGTTTAAAATTGCATCTTTCTATTATTATTTAGAATATCGGATATGTACTCGTACTTGCTCCTTTCTTGACTGGATCCCTCCAATAGGTGATGTTGATGATGATGAGCTATTGTACAATAGCTACTATGACCTGGTGTTATATCCCGTGGTGTTGCCAGAGTCCCCCTTGGAGGACGCAGAACCAGAGGCCGATGAGCCGACTGTTTAGCTAGTCATTTTTTTCAGCTACCTAGTTTTTTGTGTTGGAGTTTGTAGATTTTGAATTCAGTAATTTATTTCAGTACTTTTATTTCCAGTTGTACTTCTCTTTGTTGAATATTAAAAGTTTTAAAAATTTTGCATATTCGTGTTGTGACAAATGTATAGTTGTTGTTGAAGATTCTTGCAACTAGAAACAGCATACTGCCGCCGTCTCACAACGGTGCAGGCTGGGCATAATCCGATTCGACCCAACAATTTGGGATCGGATCGTGACATATTTTTAGTGGTGGCCCACGCAGGTCATCTGGTCAACAACTTAGGTAAACATATCTAGAAACAATTAGAACACTAGAATATTAATTTGTCACGACATAGGACCGGAATATACTATAAGTAAGTATTTTTGGTTGTTATAAACTGGTAGGCTACCTTGCTTATGTATTACATCCTAAACCTTCCAAAGTATGGCCAAAGGAAAGACCACCCGCTCCGGCCCTGCTGACGATGAGGTATCATCTATCGATCACACCCCACCTCCTCAAGCACGCCCGGGCCTCCTCACCCTATTATAGCAAAATTCATGGGCATCTTCCTTGATAGTCTTCCGAGGTTGCCCCCGGATCGAGGTGTAAAGTTCACCATCAACCTAGTTCCCGGCTCTTCTATTTCTCGAGGATGCTACAGAGTAAACCCCAAGGAGGAAAGGAGATAAAGGACCAGATTGACGAACTGAAGGCCCAGGGATTTATCAGAGATGGAGCTTCACCCTGGGGAGAGCCAGTTTTGTTCGTGCCCAAGAAGGATGGACCGTGCGGATGTGCATTGATTACCGGGCGCTAAACAACATCACCATCAAGAACAAGTACCCTCTGTCCCGGATCGATGACCTGTTTGATCAACTGAGTGGAGCTAAGGTATTCTCAAAGATAGATCTCAGGTTTGGCTACCATCAAATCAAGGTCAGGAAGGAGGATATTCCAAAGACGGCGTTCAACACCAAATATGGACAATATGAATTTTTGGTCATACCGTTTGGACTGACGAATGCCCCTGTGGTATTCATGAACCTTATGAACAAGGTATTCCATGAATACCTGGATCAGTTTGTTATTGTATTCATCGATGCCATTCTGATCTACTCGAAGACCGAAGAAGAGCATAAAGAGCACCTGAGGAAAGTTCTGGGAACTTTAAGGAAGGAGAAGCTCTACGGTAAGCTATCTAAATGCGAATTCTTCTTAGATAAGGTGGATTTTCTAGGACATGTTGTTACAGGAGAAGGAATTTCGGTGGATCCAATAAAGATAGCTGCTATTGAGAAGTGGACTGCACCAAGTTCAGTTGCAGAAATCAGAAGCTTCTTGGGCTTAGCTGGCTACTACCAGAAATTTGTAAAGGACTTCTCCAGGATTGCTTTGCCGATGACGAAGCTTACCAGGAAGAACGAAGAATTTGTTTGGTCTGAAGCTTTGCCAGTCAGCATTTGAGGAACTGAAGAAGAGACTTACTACGACGCCGATACTTGCGCTACCCTCAGGTACCGGCGGTTTCTCAATTTACAGTGATGCTTCCGGTAAATGATTGGGTTGTGTTCTTCAACAACACAGAAAAGTAATTGCTTACGCATCTAGGCAATTACGGACTCATGAGAAGAACCATCCCACGCATGATTTGGAGCTTGCAGCGGTTATATTCGCATTGAAGTTGTGGAAGCACTATCTCCATGGAGAGAGAGTGAAAATATTTACAGACCACAAAAGTCTTAAATATGTTTTCACTCAGAAGGAGCTGAACATGCGACAAAGACGATGGCTAGAGCTGTTGAAAGATTTCGACATCAACCTGCACTTAGTCGATACCCGATGGCGATGTTCTTGACCAAGGAACGATACTTGCTGGAAGACATGGAAAAGCTTGGACTGGAGATTATACTGCCCGAAGAAGAAATGAAGAAACTGGGAAGAGAAGCCATTGTACCAGGAGCTGATTCATCAATGATGCAGTTGCAAGTGCGTTCAAGTCTAATAGACAGAGTCAAGGAGACACAATTCCAAGACGAGACGCTTTACAAACTCAGAGATTAAGTGCTGGTAAGAACACTTGAAGGATTCTCAATTGCCAGCGACGGAGCACTGAAGCAATGGTACAAGGCTTTGCGTACCAACTGGTAAACTGAGGAACGAGCTGATGCAAGAAGCACACCAATCGCAGTATTCCATACATCCATGAGCTAACAAAATATATCGGAATATGCGTACTATAGTGTGGTGGTACGGAATGAAGAAGGATGTATCCAGGTACGTAGCTAGATGAACAAGTGAAAGCTAGCAGACAGAGACCAGCAGGACTGTTGCAGCAGCTAGACATCTCGGAATGGAAATGGGAACACCTGACGATGGATTTTGTGTCAGGACTGCCTCGATCCCAAGCAGGAAAGGATGCCATTTGGGTTATCGTGGACCGAATGACGAAGTCAGCCTACTTTATTTTCTTTAAGGTGGGCCTATCCACCGAGAAGTTGGCAGCACTGTACATGCGGCACATCTACCGGATTCATGGAGTTCTGGTAAGTATCGTATCTGACAGGGATACCAGATTCACCTCTCACTTCTGGAAGAGCTTGCACGATAGTTTGGAAACGCAACTGAAGTTCAGTACTGCTACCATCCCCAGACTGACGGACAATCGAAGAGAACAATCCAGACGCTTGAAGACATGCTGAGATCTTACGTCTTAGAATTTTGAGGGTCCTGGAAAGACCATTTGCACTTAGTAGAGTTCTCCTACAACAACAGCTACAAAGCTAGTATCGGTATGACTCCGTTCGAGGCACTTCATGGACATCGTTGTCGTACTCCACTTGCTTGGGATGACGTAGGTGAAAGAGTATTGCTTGGACCTGAGATGGTGACCGATGCAACATAGAAGGTAAAGATGATTAGAGACAAGCTCAGGATTGCCAAGGACAGACAAAAGCATTGGACCGATAGCAGTCGACGGCCGTTGGAATTTGAAGTAGGTGACAGTATGTTCGTGAAGATCTCCTCTACTATAGTAACCATATGTTTTGGCAGAGCAGGAAAGCTAAGCCCCAGGTATATCGGTCCTTTTGAAGTACTGAACAGGATTGGAGAAGTAGCTTATCGGGTGGCTTTACCCCTAAGTCTTGAAGGCGTCCACAACGTCTTCCATGTTTCGCAACTGAGACGCTACATCCCAGACCCAAGCCACATCTTGGATCATTTGGAGCTGGAGATTGGACCCAGCCTCACAATGCCAGAGAAGCCAGTGGCGATATTAGACAGAGGAGAGAAGAGAACCAGGAGCTCTGTGACACCAATAGTCAGAGTAATGTGGCGGCACAACTCCCCAGGCGAGTCTACCTGGGAGCGAGAAGATGAGATGCGAGAGCAGTATCCGTATCTGTTTGACACTTGAGGTAACTCTCAACCCTGCCTTTTAATTTTGAGGACAAAATTTTCTAAGGAGGGAAGGTTGTGAAACCCGCAATTTTAAAATTTATTGAATTATTGGATTCTCGAAAATTAATTGCATTTTTTGGTTGTCAATTGGATTTGGATTGCAGCAGAGTATTTTAGTTAGCTAGTTAGGATTATTATTATTATTATTATTATTATTATTATTATTATTATTATTACTACTACTACTACTACTACAACTACTATTATATTATTAGTCGGATTAGGAAAAATTATTATTTCAAAAATAAATTGGATTTTGATTGTTTAGCCGAGCCTGACTTCGTTTTCCTGTCCCGAATCTATCCCTTTAAAATCTTTTGGCTTTAGAAATATTTATATATAAATAAAATAATAAAATAGAATGAGGGTTTTTAAAAACAAAAAAAGAAATAAAATTTTCCTAAGCTACCCATTCCCAGACCCCTTCCCACATGACCAAGTCCCACTCCCCTATTTTTCCTTCCACGACTCAAGTTTCTCCCCTCACTCACCTGAATCACCTCCCTTCCCCCCACTCTATTCTCATCTTCCCATAAAAGAAATCCCCCATTCTTCATCTCTCAAAAATCTCTCTCACCCTCACAGAACCACCACTCCACCATATCTTCTCCTTCTTAAACTCTTCTTCTTCTTCACTTCCTTTATTCTCTCCCTCTCCAGAAACTCATCATCCCCACGGCCGACCGCCCCATCCGGCGCCCCGACCCCGTGCACCTCCAGCGCGTCTGCCCCGCTCCGACCGCCCCATCCGGCACCCCGACCCCGTGCGCCTTCCGCGCGTCCGCCCTGCTCCGGCCGCTCCCGCGCGCCTCCTGCCGGCTCCTCGTCCGCGGTCAGGCTGACCTTGCAGACCCACGACAACTCGGCCCCTCGCGGATCCGCTGTCCGGCCGCCCCGTGCCCTAATCCGCGCACGATTTTCAGCGCTGTCCAGCGTTCCTTGTGCTTTTCGCACTTTCCAGCGCTGTTCGGACTCGATCCGCTGCTGTCTGCTTTCCGCTACCACTGTCCGTGGCTTTCGGAGTCCGACCCGAGTCCGTGACAACGCTCCGAGTCCGAAGCTACCCTTCGGATTCCGCCTTCGAGCATTGGTAATTTCTGGTTAATCATAGTAGTTCATTCCTTCTGTCGTAGAGTCGATGATGACACGGTCCCGACGCCGTCATGGGGATCGACTTTATCATTGCGTAGAGGATACGCGTTGTATCGGCTCGGATTTTAGTTCTGTAGACTATTTCTTTGGCTTTGGTTTTGATTAGTTGTGTTTTGTGGCTTACTATCACTTAGCTTTGGTATTATGTGGTTCTGTTGATCAGTTACTTGGTTTGGTATCAGTTGGTTCTGTAGACTATTATCCTTGGTGTTTGTATTTATTTTGGTGCGGTGGTTATGTGTTTTGGTTTGGATGAAATTTGGAAGGTTGGAAACTATATGTATACCCATACGGGACTTTTTGTACCGCCTATGTGGCTAGATCATCCTAGTTACAGAGGAGGTTCTGCCCAAATTTTTCGTAGAAGTATTTCAAAACAATACTTTATAATATTCAGTAATTTTTGTATATCGAAACCTATTTCTAAAATCCTGGTCTTTGCAAACGGTTTATTAAATTGGTTTCCTGATTGTTTTTAAGTGTTGGTTTTATTGGTTTCCATATCCCCCTAGGCGACGACCGTAACGGTCGGATGAGCCTCGGCAAAACGCAAACGCTATGGGACACTCCTGTACGTTGAGGCGTTAGCCAACAACATGAGATTGCATGACCAAGTCTGAGACGCCCAATTTTCTATAAATTATATTTAATTATATTTTATTTTAGAACTGGTTACTGGCCTTTAGTATTTTGGGTGCAGGGCCTCGACTTTCTGTTTGGACGGCTTCACGGCACTCAGAGCTCGCCTCAGCTATTTAATTTAATTTATTTTGTTGTAAAGACATAATCCCAGTTTTCTTTTATTTTTTGTGGCCCTGTAATTGTGTAGTGTAGATTTTCTATTTTTTTTTCTGAGTTTGTTGTTGGCGTAGCTAGGCGCATAATTATAATTGGATATTAATTATTTTGCATAAAATTAATAAGAAATTTTCATATTTAATTAAAGTGAATAAATTACTAGTAATTAACAAGTTCATGTTTTTATCATTTAAAGAAAACTTAGTTTTAGATATATTATTAAAATACCAAGTTTTGCCAATTAACCGGTAATTGCTATTTTTCCCAATAAATTAGTAATCGGTTTATCCTGTTAATTGATAATAAATGTAGTTTACGACGTTAGACGGATTTTAGTAGATTAATTTAATAACTTAAAATCTGACTAGGGTCGGTTTCTAGAAATTGCAACTAAAACAACTAGATATGGCTCATTTACGGTTCTAAGTCAGGATTCTCAAACTGTAGGATTTTGAGGACGTACTTGACTTCCTTCCCGATACCGACATCTCGATCCAGTCATACAAACAGAGGCAAGTTACGGTTATGTTTTCTTGCATTTTAATTAGTAATTGTCATGTTGTATGCTTAAACCACATTGCTATACGGAACTCTCTCCTTGAGTTCGATTATTGATTGTGGGGTTATTGGGGAAGTAGTGTAGCGTTATGACCAATACCCTCATATTGCATTATTGCACGAGCATACCCCTCTTACATACGGGGTTAAGCCGTACAGCATCGCTAGGATGCTATTGTACAACCCAAGTCGGTTATAGATGTTACCTATTCAAATCACATTGTTTCAAATACTGAATTGCTGAAAATTTCTGGAAAATATTGTTTAAAGTATTTCAACTGTTTAAAATTGTATCTTTCTATTATTATTTAGAATATCGGATATGTACTCGTACTTGCTCCTTTCTTGACTGGATCCCTCCAATAGGTGATGTTGATGATGCTGAGCTATTGTACAATAGCTACTATGACCTGGTGTTATATTCCGTGGTGTTGCCAGAGTCCCCCTTGGAGGACGCAGAACCAGAGGCCGATGAGCCGACTGTTTAGCTAGTTATTTTTTTCAGCTACCTAGTTTTTTGTGTTGGAGTTTGTAGATTTTGAATTCAGTAATTTATTTCAGTACTTTTATTTCCAGTTGTACTTCTCTTTGTTGAATATTAAAAGTTTTAAATTTTTTGCATATTCGTGTTGTGACAAATGTATAGTTGTTGTTGAAGATTCTTGCAACTAGAAACAGCTTACTGCCGCTGTCTCACAACAGTGCAGGCTGGGCATGATCCAATTCGACCCAACAATTTGGGATCGGGTCGTGACAGCAAGATTCGCCCCACCACGATCTGCTTTCAGGAACCAGCAAGCTCACGAAGAACTTCTCGAACGCTCGTAAGTCAATATTTGAGACTTGAATGGACTTCCTGGACTTTACGGACTCCCTTAACTTTCTTCTTGGTGTATCTTCCAAAGGATGCCAAGGGGCTTTATTTATAGAGTGGAGTGAAACCTCACATTTTCTTCTATCCGGTGTGGGACAAAAATACCAATACTCAAAAAAAGAGTTTAATATTTTAGATCATCACACAATCAGCATAGCAGTGTGGCAGTCCACGCCTACCCTCGAACACTCCTGTGCATGCACGAGACATCCTGGAGTCAGTGTTCGAGTCCAAGTATGCACAACAAAAATCAACTTGCATCCTTGTTGGAATTAATCCTTCTTCCCTCTAGGAAAATACTCCCACATGGCACACACTTGTGCCCCACCACACCTCACGTGCACACCTCAACAGAAGTAATACAATATATTGAGATACTCACCATTTGGTGTAGCCGATGTGGGACTATCTTTCCTAGTCTAAAGACGAAAATACCAACAATCCCTCACATATCTCAATATATGTGTTGTGCGTTCCTCACAGTGACTGCCCATCATGCATTAGGAGAGATGTCACTGACGACTTAAATCTTTCCTCATGAGTCAAATAATAGTATGATACAAGAATGGACTAAGCCTTGAATTCTGTACCATGACTGTAATTTTTTCCACTCACGTAATGGCATCAGCTGTACTTTCGGTTGCACATTAAAGGCCCTGTGCTTGCCTGGTTTTGGAGTATGTATCTTGGGCATCTACAAGTTTACCTTCAAGAGACGGCCTGAATCTCTTTCCATACATTCTAGGTGAGTTCTTTTAAAGAGTCCTTTGTCATAAAGCCTTGCGCTTCCTTGCGGTGCTACTCCACTATGACATGGCCCAAAGCCAAGGCTACACCTCATCGTGGTGTCACGCTACTGTAGCATGAGGTCCCAGCCTCTTTGTAGTGCCAAACTATCCAGCATGAAGCATTGCGCTTCCTTGCGGTGTTACACCGCTGCGACATGGCTCGCATAGCCGAGGCTTTACCCACTCTAGGTACCTTTTGGTGGTGTCACACCACTGTAACATGAGGTCACCGGCCTCTTTGTAGTGCTGACTACCATTCTTCATTCTACAACATTAGGCTACCTGTCTATATGCGGTGCTACGCCGCTGTGACATGGCTTACAAAGTTGAGGTATTACCCTTACTGAGGAACCTCTTGGTGGTGTCATCCCACTGTAGCATGGAAACCGTACGCTCCTTTGTAGTGTTGTGCTACCATGCTTCCTGTAGAGCACACCAGACATTCGAAATGCCTGAGAACTCATTAAGGCGTCTAAGCCATCCTCCCACGGGACTTGTTCTTTTAAGAGAACAGATAGTAGACAAAAGTGGTTATGGGTCTGTAATCTCTCAATGTCTCAAAGGACTATCCACTGTTCCAGATATTCTCTCCGTCAGTGGTCCTTCTTCAAACCAAAAGTTAGATGCCTAGTAGATTTTTCTTTGAACTAATAGCATAAAACTTTATGGTAGAATTACAAACACAGAACATCACATCGTCTTCAAGCCCATCATAATTGTTGTGTCCTCGACCAGCTGGCGCTTGAGACCTTTGGTGAATGGATCGGCCAAATTTTTCTGACTCCGAACATCAATCACGGTAATGACTCCATTCTTTATCAGATCATTCACCGCCATGTGCCTCAATCGCACATCCTCTTTTTACCATTAAAGAGATCATTTGATACCACCGCTGCAGCTGCCTGGTTGTTGCAGTATATCAGTACCGCCAGAATCTGCCCACCAACTACTGGAAGATCATACATGAGCTTCCGAAGCCATTCTGCTTCTTCTGCTGCAGCAGCCAGTACAAAGAACTCAGATTCCATTGAAGAATGAGAGAGCATTGTCTGCTTCTTTGAATTCCAGGATATAGCAGCTCCATCCATAGAGAAGATATATCCTCCTGTGGACCTTTTGTTCTTTGCTTCTGAACACCAGCTTGCATCACTGAAGCCTTCTACTACTGTCAGATATCCGCTGTAGTGCAGTGCATATTTCTGAGTCCTCTTGAGATATCTCATAACTCACTTCACGGCCTTCCAGTGCTCCACACCTGGGTTGCTCGTGAATCGACTCAGCATTCCCACGACGAAAGCTATGTCAGGCCTTGTGGCAGTAGTTGCATACATCAAACTCCCGATGACGCTTGAGTACTCCAGCTTCCTGACGCTTTTTCTTGGATTTGGCTTTAGCTTCTTGTTACACCTGTAAGGAGTATCGATCCCTGGAAGATCCAGATATCCATAGCGTGTGAGCATCTTCTCAATATAATGAGACTGTGACAGCGATACTCCAGTGTCTGTCAGGATGATCTTTATTCCTAGGATAATATCAGCTTCCCCTAAGTCCTGCATACTGAACTTAGATGAGAGAAACTTCTTTGTCTCAGTGACACGTGCTAGATCCGTACCCAGGATCAGTATGTCGTCCACGTATAGACAAACGATAACTCATCTCCCGTCAGCGAACTTTGTGTAAACACATTTGTCCGTCTCACAGACCATGTAGCCGTTTGATCTAATGAATTTGTCAAACTTCTCGTCCCACATCTTGGGAGCTTACTTCAGACCGTATAGAGATCTCACGAACCTGTAGACTTTGTTTTCAAGGCCCTTGACGATGAATCCTTCTGGCTATTGCATGTAGATCTCTTCGGTCAACCCTCTATTCAGGAATACTGTCTTCACATCCATCTGATGTATGATGAGCTTGTGAATTGCACTTAGAGCAATCAACATCCTGATTGTTATCATCCGTGCTACTAGAGCATATATGTCGAAGTAGTCGATCCCTGGCTTCTGAGAAAACCCTTTGGCTACCAGCCTTGCTTTGAACTTGTTAATAGTTTCATCGATCTTCATTTTCTTCTTGAAGACCCACTTACATCCGATTGGTTTAGCTCATTCAGGCAGATCGACCAACACCCATGTATTGTTGGAGATTATAAAGTCATACTCATCATTGATAGCTTCCCTCCAGAAGACAACGTCTCTGGTCTTCATCGCCTCATCATATGTAAGCGGATCAGCTTCCATATGATAGGTGACGAACTCATCTCCGAAGCCCTTCTGTCTTTTCATCCGCTTAGATCTGGGTTCTGCGAGTTCTGGTTCAACAATTGTCTCTGGTATGACAGTTGCTTTTTCTTGGACTTCATCTTCTTTGAAAGTGATAACCGACTGTGCACTCACATTATTATCCAGAATGTCCGCGATAATAATGTTCTTGTGCCTCGCAAATTTATCTTCAAAGAATTCGGCGTCACGAGATTCAATGATTTGATTGGTTTCAATATCAAGAAACCTCCGAGAATCACTTTTCTCAGCATACCCCAAGAAGATCGTCTTTGTAGTCCTTGTCCCAAGCTTCCAAATCTTCAAGTCCGGAAGCTTCACATATGCCAAGAACCCCCACACTCGAATGACATTCAAGTTGGGTTTGACTTTGAACCAGAGTTCATGAGGAGTGACTTCTGAACCTGCGTACGTCACTCTGTTCAGAATGAACGTAGCCATTAACTCAACTTCTTCCTAGAAGCAGTTTGGAAGACCTGCAGTCAACAACATTGAGTTCATCATCTCTGTCAACGTCCTGTTCTTCCTTTTAGCTACTCCATTTGATTGAGGAGAATACGGAGCAGTTATCTCATTGAAAATTCTATATTTTTTGCAGAATGATGCCAATTCAATAGATCTGTACTCTCTACCTCGATCACTTCTGAGTCTCTTGAGTTATTGTCCAGTTTGACGTTCAGCCTCAGCCCTGAAGTCCTTGAACTTCTTGAATGCTTCGTCTTTAGACTTGAGCAGATTGACGAACGCGTACTTCGAGTAGTCATCGATGAATGTAATAAAATACTTTATCTTGGCCTTGGTGGAGAACTGTCTGAAGTCACAGATATCTGAGTGTACCAACTCCAGAAGATCTGTACTTCGATTCACCCGTTTGAACAATTTTCTAGTGATCTTTTTCTGTGTGCAAACCTCACACTTCTCCACCTCCTTACCCCCACATTTGGACATAAGCCCTAGACTAGACATTTTGTTTATTCTTTTACAATGAACACTATTGTGCTATAACTCAAGAGAATAACCAGAAGAAGAAACTGCATTAATCATTTTTGTAGGAGTTACAAGTTAAAGTTTGAACATCCCTTCGGTTCAATAAGATTTTCCAAAGTATGTTCCTTTGTAGGACATCACTATCTGCCCAGCATTGACGTCCATCCTCAAGCCTGCGTTATATAGCAGACTTCCAGAGACCAGGTTCTTGGCTATCACCGGTACATGCTTCACATCTTGAAGCGTCAGCGACTTTTTCGAAGTCAGGTTCAATACCACCGTTTCTGTCCCTAGTACTTCAGCTTGTGTCTGGTTCGCCACCATAACCTTCTCAGATGTAGGCTTGTATGTAGTGAACAACTCCTTATTAGATAAAACATGGCAGGATACACCCGTGACCACCTACCAGTCGGTGTCAACAACAGCCGTAGCAACTTGTGCAATCATGGCATCCTTGTTATGCTCACCTTGCTCTATCTGTTTGGACTTTGATGTGCAGTCTCTATGATAGTGGCTCTTCTTTCCACAATTGAAGCAAGTCACATCTGACTTGGGCTTTGGCTTTGACTTGAACGAAGCCGACTTCACTTTCAGATGGTTGAAGTCCTTCTTCTTCTGGTTGTGAGAAACCTTATGCTTCCCCTTGGATTCCCCCGCATGCACCAAGTTGGCCTCTGCTAACTGTTTGGACAATGTGTCCAATTTATTTTTAGCCATCAACTCATCTGTAAAATTGATGTTGTGAAGTAGTTGATCCAGGCTGATTTACATCTTCTTTATGTGCATGTCTGAGATAAAACTACTCTATCCTGACGGAAGCTTGGCAACTATACCCCCTACGACAAAAGCGTCGACAAGTGGCATGCTATCATCCTCAAATTTTTAACGTAACTTGAGGAACTCCTTGACTTGAGGCAACATCGCCTTGTCATCCTCAAATTGCATGTTCCAAACCTTCTCAGTGTAATGCCCTGCTCCGCACGGTGCATTACGCTGAAGCGTCGACTTAACGAGTCGCGTGGACCGAAAGAATGTATCGATGCAAAACGATACGAGAGCTAAGTTGTCCCGAGCAACGCATCGAACTAAGTCGATGCGAAGAGTTGCCTTGCCCCGAAGAATGCTTGGTTTGAATCGATGCGAAGCGCCGCGTTGCCCCGAAGGATGAGTGTATTGAATCGGCTCGAAGATTTTAAGAAATTGAATCGACCAAGGCGCAAGTCCGAATCGAAGCAAGTATTAATTTTAGTTGGTTTCGTGTGCAGGTCATACTTTGACGGAAAAATATTAGAGGTCGATCTTTTGCAATATTTAGTAAGGGGTCCGCGAAATCAAATTGTCGCCTTACGACGGGCCGAAACTTGGGCACGCTAAGGCAAATCGGACGTATAACTCAATAAAGCACGAAGTGCTCGAATGGCTAAGTCAGGAGAGTGGCCATGCAACAAAGTTAGGGAATCGAGCCGCATCAGCTCGGCGAAACGACGAAGGCGAATCGACTCAAGGTGGGAGGATTGACTTCTTTTTACTCCTTCATTCGATAAGTCAAATATATCATTGTATGCTAAGTTAACCTATCGACGCCACGGGCGAGGTCCGATCGGAGATAAATCATAGTGTACGTCGAACACTAAGTTAGAACAATTGAAATGAAACGTGCATCATATGCACGAGTCGCTATGGAATATTGGATATCGCAAAGGCGGACGCCTCGGCGCACAAGCCGCAAGAACATGGGATAACTGTACTCGGCGAGTGCCTTAGTGCACGAACCATATCGTGCCTTCGAGCACGAGTTAGAACGGCTAGAACATTGAAAGACAATAGGCGAGCGCCCTAGCGCGCAAGCCCCGAACATTGAATGCTAAGTTATAGAACATGGGAATATGGTCGAAACGTGCCTACGTGCACGAGATAATAAAAGATGGCTTCGTTGCGAGAGAATACAGTTGTGGCATGAATGTGGCGGAACTGTCGGCTATGACATGGTGCCTCGAAAGGTGTTCGAGATCTTCGGGTCGCTCAGTTGACGAGCATTGAGTTGAGACATGATGCCATTGAAACATTTAAACGAAGCAAGAAACGTAAGAACACAGAAAGTTAACGAAAGAGACGCGAGATGATAAGTCTGAGTTTCGGACTCAAGACTATGTTTGGTTGTTTGAAAATGATGGCTTGAATGATAGGGCGTTGCATGGTCGAATGGGATGGACTTGAGATAATTGCGATGATATCTTCCGTGCACGGAACGTTCCCTCCGAACGGGTGCACCGGGGCACCGGGATCGTTCGGCCTAGGAGGAATATAATCTTTAATAGGCGCATATCTGCGAATCGTCCGATTAGCACTCGGTCGTAAATGTGAGAAGCCGCAAATGGTGGTAGGCACGCGGTAAATTTTGGTTGTTGGGATTGCAACCCAACCCGTGAAACGCCGGGCTACCCAAATTCAAGAGAGAAAAGAAGGAGAGAAAAGAAAGTAAGGAAAATGAAAGAGAAACTCCTTTAGTCCATTCCGGCGCGGATATGCCTACGACCTTCATATAGTTAAGGAACGATGGGTCGAAAGTGTAGGCGCAGATGCGTCCCGCATAAAGATCCTGCTTAGAGATGCACATATAACATGACAGGGAAGGATTACGGCGTATTCACCTTGCGTCGGTACAAGGACGAGTGCGTCGACTTGGTAAGAAGTCGCGCCACGAATCAAACACGAGATTGCTTGTTTGCTTGTCTATTCAATTCGATAACATGCTTGCCATAATATGTTTTACGCTTTCAAAGATGCCATGAAAATGACCCTAAGGAGAACATAGCAAGATCATAAGCTAAGTTTCATGATTCAACGTAAATATTAAAGATGTTGGTTTGGAAAGAATAATTTTTGCTTCAGTACATGCGAGAACGAACGTACTGATCCCCCACCAGCTTCATGCAGGGTGCAGGGAATGGATGGCTCGCGGCGAAGCGTTGCTTGAACGTGTTGAGGGTTGGAAATGCCGAAGCGCATTGAAGCGTGCGATCGCATTGACGCTCGGACTACGCAACTGGATTGATGCGGCTGAGATATAGAAGGCATGATGTTTGGAACGGTGAAATCCTTTGTGGGCAAGAGAGAACCTGAGTGTTGTAGCCAAATCTGGCATGTATCGTTAGGCTATCAAAAGCCATTGTAATCTCAGTTTCGATTATCAATAAAGAGAATTGTTTCGTATACTCTATTTTATTTCGTTGTTATTATCAAATCAAAAGATAACCATTTGAGAACTTGTCATCTTGCCTTGCACGAGCGCAACTCCTGGCTCGTGCGGCATCACGCCCCCATGCGAGGACGATGATTTGGGTGATTCCGGGTCGGGGCGTGACAAATTGGTATCAGAGCTCTAGGCTCAACTTCTTCTGGACGCTCGTTTTATTACAATTCAAAAAAGTTGCCCACCACCACTTGATATCACTCTTGACTCTACTCGATGCTGCACTGGATATTCCATACAATAAGTATAATACAAATTATGAAATTTTGCCGCATGTGTGTTTGCCATTAAAATTGTTTTGATTGAAATCTTAATACAAACAGAACAGTGATACAATATAGGACTTAGATGTAGTCCTAGGAGTACACTTTTGTTTAAGCTGGGTCCTTAGTGCCAATGGAGCGAGTGGTAATGCGTTGACTCCGTTGATCGGCTGACGGCGGTTATCGGTTCTCTGAAGATGTTGATTGCTCTGGGTGCTGGAGCTTGCTGAGAGGAGGAAGACGTTGAGTGTCTAGAACTACCTCTCCGGTGATTCTCTGTTGTGGATTCTCTGTGAGTCTTGTGTTCTGAGTCTCTGTGTGTGTGTGTGAAGGGGATGATCCTTCTATTTATAGTTTTGCAGGCTGGCTGCTCATGCGCGCATGTAGGATGTGCCGGTGTGGGGACGCCACGTGGAGGTTGCTGATGGAGGCGCATGGATGCTGCGCCCTGATCGAGGGGGAGAACTCTTCATACTGCTGTTGTGAGCCGGAACGTAGCAGGGGGAAGATCTTTCCGTTGCTGAAATCTTGGACGAGTTGAGTCAAAAGACACGTGTCGTCGACTCATGGTTCGAAGATTTCGGATTTGGTGGAGAGGAGTGATCTGGTGAGCTGCGCCTTGGATTGGGCGCAGGCGGAGGCTGCGGCTCATAACCTTTAGGAGTTACAAACCATTTTGGGGTGCATGGCTTTTGAGGTACATGCAGGTGACCTTTCTTCTGTCTTTCGGGATCAGAGATCAGTCTGGGGCGCATGGCTTTTGAGGCGCATGCAAAACTTCAACCGGAGACTCTTCTTCTGTCTTTAGGGATCAGTGAAGGGTCTGAGGCGCATGCTGGTTTGGACGCATGGCCGTAGAGGCGCATGCGGGTGTGGACGCATGGCCGTAGAGGCGCATGCGGGTGGCCACGTGGCAGTAGCCGTCGGAATAGAGTTATGATGATGCTGACGTTGCCGACGCTTCATTTTCTGAATAAAGCTGTCAACTGTTCAGACTTTGGGAGGCGTGCTGCCAACTCTGTCAGTTCAGCATTTAATGTTGGTGACGTTCGATGGACAACTGAGTGGGCGCGTCGGTTGGCGTTCCACTCGGTATGGAGATGTGTGGGGGTGCACCCTCTATAATGTGCCGAGTACTGTAGGGCGCGTCTGTGTGATGCGCCTGATGCCGAAGGGCGCGTCCGTGTGATGCGTTGTCTGGCTGGCGCATCGGACATGTCTTTTAATGATGCGGCTGTCTCGCTCTTCGAGTGCTATAAATAGCCGTTTGGCTGAATTCGAGGCGTCCGGTTCATCCATTTAATGTAAATTCATTGCACGGAATTCGGAGGGCCATCCACTTGGCGCGTGGGTTTGATCTGCCCGGCCTATAGATAGTGGCATGGAGAGAAGATTTGCTTCTCATTTCCTCACGTACTTTCGACATGAACTTGAACATGCGGGTGCATTCTGTTGACGAAGTGCTCCCGAGGGTGAAAATGAGACGCTGTGTTGTTTTTGATGCACTTGAAGGTGACTGTTACATCCAAAAGACGGAGTCGAGGGCTTCTGAGGCAGGCGGAAGGTGCCTGTTGCATCCAAAGATAGGGATGCTCGAGCCTCGTCTCCGTTATTCCGGAAGAGTCGTAGATCGGAATGGCGGTGCAAGGCTCTCTCTTCCTGCAAAGATCGTGTCGAAAGCTGCTCCTTTAGCCGCGGTTTCGATCACGGTCTTCCTTCGGCTTTGGAGGCTCTTTCGAAGCCTCCCCTGGCCACAGCATTTGCGGTGCTCTTCTCTTCCTTAGTTCCAGCCAGAGGGTTAAATGCTTTGTGTCGAAGCATTTATCGGGCGAGCCTGGTTGGAAGAGCGGCACATAACTGGGCTCTGCTCGGCCAGGTGAGCCTGGCTGGAAGAATTTGGCTGAAGGGATGCATATAACTGAGCTGCTGAAGAGATGATGGGATGCGCCTGGATGGAGGCGCATGGTATCTGCTGCGCCTCACTGGTAGCGCATAGTGATGCTGCGCCTATCTGGAGACGCATGGTGGCCGCTGCGTTTATCTGAAGGCGCACGGTGGCCGCTGGCTGTAGGCTTAGGATCTTTCCTTTGTAGAATTTCTCCTTTGTACAACCTTTTCTAGACATGTAATAGACTTTTTTATATATAAATAAAAAGTCCTTCAAATGTCTATACTTATTTGACTTTACTGTGAAGTTCTTCGTCTGAGTTCTAGCGCATGTAATGTCTGGCGCATGGGCTTTTTGGTTGTAAAATTCCATGCTTCTACAAGACCCCCTTCAAAGTTTTCAAAACTTTTGAATAAGTTTTGGAATACTTTGAATAAGAAGCATGGAGGTCAGGGCGCATGATTTCTGGGCGCATGCCTGTTCGGGCGCATGCTCTTCTCAGTTAATGATGATGGTGCCTCGGTAACCGAAAATATTAATGATGATCTTTTGGTTTTATTTGCTGCTATCCTTGCACAGAACCCGAGGCGACGACTGAGATCACACGTCATCTGTTCACGCGTGCGACCAAGCCCTATAAATAGGTAAGAGTTGGAAAGAGAAAGGGTTCTTCTTCTCTGTGCCTCTGCTTCTTTAGAGTTTCTTCTTCAAAACCCTAACTTCTCCTTCTTCGAGAGAATGGCTCCCAAGACTCCTCGCGGCGCTGCCGGCAAGGGGAAGGAGAAAGCGAAGGAGTCTGTCGATGAGGATGTACCTATCACTCTTGCGCCTCTTGTCGACATTCGTCCTGAGGTGACAGGTGGGTTTCGTCTCTGCTTTGGGCCCTGTGCCCTAACTGCCGACGCGTATAGACTTTGGTCTTTGATGATACGCCGAGGTTCTGTCCTGCCGACGTGCATAGGTTTATACCTTTATCATGCACCGAGGTTTTAATGGCTGACGCGCATGGGTTTTATTCCCTGAAGATGCGCCGAAGCCTTTGCTGACGCGCATGGGCTCACGCTCTGATAATGCGCCGACGCTCCAATGCCAACGCGCATGGGCTTACGCCCTGATGATGCGCCGAGACATGCTGACGCGTATGGGCCTATGCCCTGATGATGCGCCGAAGTAGATGCGCATGGGTTCATACCCTGCTGATGCGCCGAAGCAGATGCGTATGGGCTCATACCCTGGCAATGCGCCAGTCTGCTTGACATATTTTGTCTTTTTGCCTGACTTCCACTTTTGTTGTGCCAGTGTCGATGACGATCCCTTTGTTGAATGAGGTCCTTCTGGACGCTTCTCTTTGCCAGATGGGAGTTGATTTTGATGAGGCGGTGATCAACCCTGCAAAGGATGCTATCCTTCAGGACCAACCTCGTGAGAGGATGCTACAAATCCAGGTCCAGTTGCCGCTTTCCTCCAGAGTATGATGGAGAGCGGTAAACTGAAGTCTGCTGATTCTGAAGGCGTGACCTTCTTAAAGCCTGCCTTTCTGTTTGGCGACCGATTAGTCTCTTCTGAGGCAAAGATATTGAAGATCAGAGAAGATTGGTTCTTCGCTGCTAAGGGCATGATGTTATACATGCGGCAGGTTGACCGCCAGTTGCCATTGACAGCCTTTTATCGTCTAGCTTCGAAGAGAAGGATGGGTTGGGAACTTACTCCTTCTTAAGGAGGTGCCTTGGGGGGCTCCCTTTCGATTGACACCACCTCGAACCAGCGAGACACCTTGACCGCTTCATGAACTGGTTCTTCGTTCAGTTACCGAGCTTTGCGTCCCGGGAGCATCTATAGTGAAGTCCCAAATGACACGTTTCCCTTCAGTGCCCCGACTTTTGCAAATCGGATGCTGACGTCGAAGGTCACGTATCCGACAGCTGGTTTTAGAGTCGAAGGTTGGTGTCACTACATCCCAAAGTGGGACGAGTTGACCTCCTGGGTGCTTTCCAGGTTCAAAGTTGAGCTTAAAGAGATAGGGCTGACTGCCGCCATTCGGGCCACGCAGGCAGGCGTGGACCTCAATAAGCCGATGTTCCTTGCGCTGTTGGAGCTTTTCAACGCCCAGACTGGCAGCTTCTTTACTCCAGTGGGGGAGTTAGGATTGGCCCTTCATGAGATGTACGAAGTGTCCAAGCTTCCTTGGGGCTCAGAACCGTACGAGGAATATTTCCCATCGAATGAAGAGATCCAGGTCTTGGAAGATAAGGACCCGGAGATGATGGCCGTTTTCAAGGAGGTGACGAGCCATCATTATCTGATGCACCGGAGGGACAAGGGTAAGACCCAACCTCACGTGACTGCTTGGAGGGACTATGTTTTCAGACAGGATTTGGCGGATCCTTCGAGGATCCGGTTTGCGACTCCGCAGGGCTTGACACCCGCGGAAGTGAGTTCTGAAATAACCCGGCTGGACGAGAGGACCCCACATTCAAATGAGAGCGGCAAGAACACGTACAGCTGTTTCTGGCACTGCGGGCACCGGATGTCATCTAAGGCAGTGTTGACGGCCTACTTGATGATATGGCTCCGGGATTGCATATTTGCAGGGGGATCCGGTGCTGTTGAGAGGGTACATCGGAATCTCATTTTGCCTGCAGTGAAGTTGGCCTTTGGACGACCTCTGGCTCTCCTCCCCGCGATGGTGTGCAACCTGCTGCGCGGTTTGAGGTCTTTTGCTGATGATGTGATCCACGAGAAAGGTAATAATGACAACTTTCCCCGGGCCGAGCTGCCTTTCCATTATCTTATGGGGTGGCTGATCCTACATCATCCGAATGTGATGAGTCCTGGTCCTGAGGAGGACCATGTTGAAGGAGATGCCTTCATTCGCCGCTTCTACAAGAGGAAGTGGTCTTACACTGGCGTCCCCGTTTGTAGGAGGGTTTTGTCCTTCCTTCAGGGGTGGGAAATCGTGAAGGTTGGCCCGATCTTCAAGAATTTCGAGGCCGACCAGGATTTGGTTGATTCTGGCGAAGATGCGGTTACTTTGCCGAAATGGAGTTTTCGTTGGTTGTAGAGTATCCGGCCTTCGCATCTGGTCTACCGTAATCAGAACAGGTGTTATCTGGAACCGTACTTGCCAAGCCGATTTGCTCGTCAATTTGGCTACACTCAGTTGATGCTGCTGAATCCCAGTAGCAGTCTAGGCTTCATCGGGAGTTTGCTGGATGGAGCCCGGGGCTGGCAGTATTATAACGCTGGATGCACTAGCGTTAAGTTTACCACACCAGTTTGCAATCCTCGGCCGCCGATCTTATATCCGGCCGCCAAGCTGTATTGCACTATGAATACTATGTCTCCTGGTTATGACAGGGAGACTAGTTTCATCATTGGAACCCAGTTGGAAGCAACCACGAATATGTTGGTGGCAGCTCGGTCATATCGTCCACCAGAATTAGCGGGGTATCGGGCTGCTGCTGTGGCACCAGTGAGAGACCCGTCTGTCGAGAAAAGACGGGCTGACACAGAAGCTGGTTCTTCTGTACCAAAAAGGTCGAGAAGGACGTCGACCCCGAAGATTACGGAAATGCCACTTGTAACGCCAACGGGCTTAGCTCCCGCTGAGGTAAGGAGTGCTTCATAATTCCAGTTTTTTTATGTCATTGTGGCGACTTATGCTCTTCTTCTTGTAGGGATTGAAGAAGAAGTCTCGTGCTTCGAAATCGGGCACCAGTAAGCCGAAGGAGGTGGCAGGCTCTTCTGAGGAGCGCATTCCACCAACGATGATGTCTCCTGTGGAGGAGGGTCCCGAAGATGTTCCCGCGGAGGTTTTAGTAACTCCTGACTTTGAAGTCGCAACAACTTCTGGGATAGTACCATCTGCCGTGGAGGCCTTGGACGCTGAGGGTCCTACAGACTCGAGGCATCCTGATGATGAAGTGGATTGGAGTTCGTCGCCTTCTGGTGACGTCCCTCCAGCATTGCAAGGGTCCGTTGCGGGGGCAGCAGAAGCAGTGGGGATAGAGGAGAGGGTTGATTCCCCTCCTTGTCATGATGAAGGGAGGTCGGCTGAATCATTGCCGAATCCTTCCTTGGCTTCAACCATGGACATAGAGATGGCTACCGATCAGGCGGTAGCGACAGATTCTGTCCCTGTAGAGGGACTTGAGAAGAATGAGACTCTTCTGCCGGTCTTGTCTCCTGGGGCTGGCCAGGAGATAAATGTTGACCTCCCCATTTTGCCGGGGGAGGTGGCTGATGCTGATAGAATGTCGGGGGAAGAGGTGGCCGTTGACGTCGGTGATTTCTCCGGGCTTGAGAAGGGTAAGGGTGTGGAACCCTCTGTTGCTCCTTCTACTTGGGGTACTATCACGACGCATGCGCCGGCTCCTTCTGTTCCTTCGGCTCCTCGGGCTAGCAGTCTGGGCCCTGTTGATGAAGAGCCTATTGCTGCCGAGATTCAAACCTCTCAGATCGAGGTCGGCGGATCTTCCTCCGGTCCGCAAACTGTAGTAGCTCCCTCAACTCCTGCTATGACGCCGCAGGTGCTGGCGGAAGCCGACGGGTATGTGAAATTCCTCGTCGAGGGAGTGTACAAAATGCTGGAGAAAGGTGTGTCTGCAGTGGTAGATGCCAAGGGGAGCTTTGCGGAGGCAAAAGCTTTGGCAATGCCTTGTATCGAGCTGATCCGCACTCACCAGGGCCATGACCATATGGCCAAATTCTGGAGGTTTCGGTGATGGAGCTGGACGAGCGGCTCGCGGAACTGCAACGCATCCAACGAAATGACCTCTCAGTCTTGATAGATACAGAGATAGGGAAGTCGATTGCTGAAATCGAGGCTTCCCATCGAGCCGATGTGAGCAGTTGGGAGCGTGAAGTGGCTGGGACTGAGGCTGCGGCAGAGCAGTTGTCTCAATCTATGAAGAAGACGACGGAGAAGCGGGCTGCGGTGGATGCTAACATCGCAGAGGTTGATGCTCAGATGCGCCATCTTGAAGACCAGCGGGCCCAACTTCAACTAGAAGCTGATCGTGTCCTGGCTGAACACGTGGCATTCAAGCAGGAGGAAGCGACTCTTACTCAGCGGACCCTTGCTTTGGCTCAGCAGCGACGACAGCTTGATGAGAAGTATGAGAGTAAAACTTCTGCTGAGGCTGTCGGATTAATGCGTCAAGAAGCCGAGCTGCGAGTCCAGGCGACTGTGGAAACTCGCACTGCCGATCTGAGACGTCGAGTCAGAGAGCTCTCATCCCATCCTGGAGAGGATCGGGGACTGTAGCTTCTCTTCTTTTTATGTGTTTTTGCAACTCTTGTTGGGGGAAATAGCGTATTTCTGTACTCCCTTTTTTTTGAAAAATAAAGAAATACACTATCTTTGTGATGTGTTCATTTTTGATCTCATGAACTTGATGATTTATGTGGACCTATTATCTTTTGCGCCCCTTGGTTTTTAGGTACAGATAATAAGTTTGAAGGAACCAACATGTTTGCTCAGAGGTAATGTAGACATGGCAATCATTAGTTCAAATGATAGAATCTTCCTACTCAGAGGTATTTATGGACGTGGTAGGAATGATCCTGGGGGATACGCTGAACAACTCAGAGGTAATGTGGACGTGGAAGTTCTGCGATCAATGTACGACAACACAGAAGTTGTTTGTACGGGATGTTTACTCAGAGGTAATGTGGACGTGGTAAACATGAAGGATAGCGTAAGCTCACGAAATGTAAGGTTCCGCTTTGTAGGATGTAGAGAGGCAACTCAGAGGTAATGTGGACGTGGTTATCTTTCTACGGAAGGATGCTACGGAACAGCTGGGTTCCGGAAGCGTTTGATTTTGTGAAAAGATGTTGTTTGGGGAAATACATGTCTTGGAGGATGTCAAGAATAGTACTTCTTTAGGAACTTGCCGTTGATGGACATCATGAACAAGTCCCCATTGGGTTTGGCGAGGCGGTAAGCACCGTTTGAGTATACCGTCTCAATGATGAAGGGTCCTTCCCATTTGGGCTCGAACTTCCCTGGTGTCTTGTGAGTTAACACCATTGGCCTTCTGACTGCTAAAACCAGGTCGCCAACTTGGAAAGTTCTTTGCTTGACCTTCTTGTTGAAAGCCTGTGATATACGGGCTTGGTAAAGTTCGATGCGTTGTTGAGCTAGGAGACGCTTTTCGTCAAGTGCCTCCAGTTCCCGCAGACGACGACGTTGATTGTCTTCTTCTGTGAGATCGTTTGTGATTGCCACGCGGAGCGAAGGTATCTGTACCTCGAGAGGCAGTACTGCTTCGCTCCCGTAGACCAGGGAGAATGGGGTGTTGCCTGTTGGGGTCCGTACCGTTGTGCGGTAGGCCCAAAGGCATTCACCAAGCTTTTCGTCCCAGTCGCGTTTGTTGGATGACACAACCTTTTTGAGCAGCCTGACGATAGTTTTGTTGAACACCTCGGCCAATCCGTTTGCTGCCGGATTGTAGGCGGTTGAGGCCACGTTTTGAATGCGATTCTTGTCACAGAACCTGTTGAAAATGTGGCTGATAAACTGAGGACCATTGTCATGGATGATCCGCCGGGGTACCCCGAAACGGTAAATGACATGGTGTTTGATAAAGCTGACCACCCTGGAGCTTTTTACTTCTGCTAGTGGGACTGCTTTCGCCCATTTGGAGAAGTAATCGGTGATGGCCAGGATGAAGCGGTGTCCTCTCGATGAAGGAGGGGTGATTGGCCCTACAATGTCCATGCCCCAGGCTTCGAATGGCCAGGAGGCGACTGTAGGATGTAGAGGTTCAGATGGTGTATGTATGAAGTCTGCATGAAGTTGGCATGCATGGCACTTCTTAGCATATTCCACTGCGTCGGCAACCATGGTTGGCCAGTAGTAGCCCATACGTCGCAGTCGATCTTGCAACTTAGGACCTGGTTGGTGAGCTCCGCAAGTTCCGTCATGAGCTTCTCGAAGAGCTTCGGCTGCTTCTTCGTTAGACAGGCATCGAAGGAGAAGCCCGTCGAAGGAGCGTCGGTACAGCATTTTAGTGGCTGTATCGTAGTAGAATCGAAGAGAGCGTCTCCTGACTGAGACGGCTTCCTTCGGGTCTTCCGGAAGGATTCCGTAGACGGCGAAGTCGATGAACGGGAATCTCCAGTCTCGGACATTAACATCGGTGTTTGTCGGCATGGCGTGAGCCATTTGCAAATATAGGTTGTTTCTGGGACAAATCAGGTCTCGGCCAGTCACCATAACATAATGTTGAGTCCCAAGGGGCGCGGCCAATGAGGCTGCGAGGCCAGCCAGAGCGTCAGCCTCCAAGTTTTGTAGACGGGGTACATGTTCGATGAAGAACCCAGTGAAGGTTGAAATGATGTTCAATGCAACTTCATGGTAAGGGATCAAATCTTCATGGCGAACCTCGTATTGCCCCCGAATCTGGTTTACGACGAGTTTTGAGTCGCCGTAGGCTTCCAGATGATCCACCCCCAGCTGTTGTGCTAGCTGGAGTCCCATGACGAGTGCATTGTACTCAGCAACATTGTTGGAGCACGGCTTCGAAAGGGAGTATACGCGCTGGATGACCAGCTGATCGGGGGAGACTAAGACTACCCCCACTCCTGCGATGATTTGGCCGTTGGGGCCCGTTCTTGAAGCGCCATCGAAGAACATCCGCCAGACGGGGCTTCCTTCAGTGACGTTTGATTCTTGGACTTCATCCGGGATGTCTTCATAGAGTTTTGAAGATTCTGGGATGGGGTGTGCAGCTAAAAAGTCAGCCAGAGCCTGACCCTTGACCGCCTTCTGCGGGACAAACACCATGTTGTATGGCGTTAGTAGGATCGCCCATGTAGCCAGCCGGGAGTTTAATGACCCTGGCTTCGTCATGAGAACTCTGAGCGGATTGACTCGGGAGATGACGTGAATTGTCTGGTCCGAGACGTAATGACGAGTCTTCTGAATGGCAAACACCAAAGCCAAGCACTCCTTTTCAACGGGGTTGTACCGGTGTTCGGCCCCGATGAGTGTTCGACTGAGGTAGTAGATTGCTTGCTCGTAGCCTGCGTCGCTGTTTTGAGCCAGTAAAGCGCCGAGGGAATGATCCATGGCACGAACGTAGAGAAGGAATGGTTTGTCGGCGACAGGTGCCACTAGGACTGGCGGGCTTGTCAAGTAAGCCTTGATGTCGTCGAAAGCCTTTTGGCACTCCTCTGTCCAGACATAAGAGACTCCCTTCTTCATGAGCTGAGTAAAGGGTTGACATTTACCGGAGAGGTTTGCTATGAACCTCCGGATGTATGCCAAACGTCCCTGTAAGCCCCGAAGTTCTCGAAGGTTCTTCGGAGGGTCCATGTTGAGGATGGCTTTAGTCTTCTCGGGATCGACATGAATGCCTTTTGCCGTGATGACAAAGCCCAAGAATTTGCCGCTAGAAACCCCCAGGAAGGATTTAGCGAGGTTCATTTTGAGTTGATGTGCCCGCATGAGATCGAAGACCGTCTTTAGGTCCTGTAGGTGATCTCTTTTGAGGCGGCTCTTGACTGCGATGTCGTCAACATAGCACTCAACTGTCTTGCGAAGATGTTGACGGAAGATGGTGCTCATAGCTCGCTGGTACGTTGCACCGGCGTTCTTCAAGCGGAAGGGCATTACTGTGTAGCAGAAAACATCCTTTGGAGTCCTGAATGACGTGTGTTTTGCGTCATCGGGGAACATCTTAATTTGATTGTAGCCTGAATACCCGTCCATGAAGGACATGCGTTCAAAGCCACATGTGTTGTCGATCATTACATCGGTGATTGGGAGCGGGAATTCATCCTTCGGGCAAGCAGTGTTGAGATCCCTGAAGTCGATACAGACTCGTATCTTCCCGTTCTTCTTGGTGACGGGGACGACGTTGGCTACCCAGTCCGGGTGTTGTTCCTCACGGATGAAGCCACTGGTCAAGAGTTTATCCACCTCCTGATCGATGGCGTTCATGATGTCCGGGCGAAAGCGTCGCTGTTGTTGTTTGATAGGTTTGGCATCTGGTAAGATGTTCAACCTATGCATCGCGATCTGTGGATCGAGACCCGGCATGTCTTCGTATAGCTCCAGGCGAAGACGTCGATATACTCCTTAGCCAGTTGGACTAAAGATTCTCGGTCTTCTCCTTCCAAGCTTTTGCTGATAAAGATGGGTTTAGAAGAAGACCCATCCTCGAGGTCGATCTGCTCGACTTCGTCTTCGGTGGGAGGTTCTTGTAACTCAAAACGAGACTCCCATTGTTCTCCTAGGCGTTGAGCCCAGGGTTCTTCTTCGAAGGGTTCCGGCGGTTGGTCTTCGCCTTCATCCTTCTGAGGTTGCGCCGATGTCATGTTAGCTGACAGCACTTTCCTGAAGACTGATCCGATACTGGTATCGGAATCCCACGTCGATGCTTCAGACGAGTGGGAATGTTCTATGAACTCTCTGGAGTTGATGGCGGCGTGACATAGCCTAACCCCCGTCGAGTCCGATTATAGTAATCCTGTGGCTTTCCATTGGGCATCGAAAGCCGGACAGGGAGATGCCGACCCTTGCCGTAGTTTAGGCCTTTATTGCTTTTCAGGTCGTAGCCCATCTTTTGGATGATGTGCTTAGCCGTATCCGTGTACCGATAGGCTTGTACTCTGCCGGTATCAGGTTCGGGCTCGATTGACGGGAGGTCCCGACGACGCTCGATTTTGCCCGAGATGATGGTGCCTTCGTCTCGGCTTCGTGGAGGGACTATGAAGACTCCTTGAGACGGGACTATTTGATTGTGGTAGACGGTCGTTACTTGTGTTTGCAACGACCGTAGAGCGTTGTCTAATGTATACATGGCTTTCCAGTGTGGAAGACAAGAATAATTGAAAGACACTCTATTATTGATAAAGTACGAGATTTTATCCCGTGGGATTACATTGTCGAAGGAGGGTGCGTCTACATCAGCAGAGATATATTCACCAAGCTCCTCGTCTGTAAGCACTGGGGCCGGATCAGGAGAGTCCTCCACCGCTCTGACTTTGGGGTCTGAGAGGGTTATGTGAGCCCTCTCCGGCATCTTGGATGACTGCGGCGGCTTGCCTTTAAGACGTACCTTGAGGGGTGCCTCGGTTGCGCCTTCGATGAGTGGCGCCTTCCCTTGTAATTTTACCACCAGGGGAGCCGCTGTTTGTGGTGGCTTCCCCTTGAGGCGTATCTTCAGGGGAGCTTCGCGAGCTGGCGCTTTTCCTGATAGCTTGATGCTCATTGGAGGCGCCTTCTGGGGTGGTCTCCCCTTCAGACGGATTTTCAAGGGGGCGTCAGGAGTCACTTCGGGCTCCAAGTCCGGCTCTGTTGCCGTCTCTGCTTCATCATCGGCGTCGTTGGCTTCTTCCTCGTCAAGTGGCTTGTACAAGTCGGAATCGGTGAAGTAGGCCTCAATCCCTTTGAAGGGATCGATATCTGCAAACTCCGTCCGAATGACGCCGTTGGTGGATACATATTTCATGCATTGGTGGAGCGTGGAGGGCACCACCATGTACTCATGTAACCATGGTCGTCCGAGTAAGATGTTGTAGTTGACCTCGGCATCCACCACATAACAAGTCACCTCAGTTTTGAGGCTGCCGATGTGACACTTCAGCCGGATCTTGCCCAGTGGCTCGCTCTTGCTGGCGTTGAAGCCGCTGATGGTCGTATTGGAGGGCGCCAGCCGGTACATTGGGATCCCCAGCTTTGATAGCAGCGCCTTTGGAATGATGCTTAGGGAAGACCCCGGATCGATCTGAATCCTGCTCACCTTTACCGAACCGATGTACCCTGTGTAATACAACGGTCGGTTATGTCGGTGATGCTTGAGCAGCATGTCTTGTTGGGTGAAGGTTATGTTTGGGATAACTTCATCCGCACAATGACAGTGTGTACAAGTAGTTGGGAGGTCTTCAGGCTGCTTGACCTGACTGAGAAAGGATTCGGCATCCTTCAGAGCTTCGCAGAGAGCTTCTCGGGAGTCCTTGGAGAGACGCAGGAGCTCGAACAAAGACAAGCGTGCAGGAGTACTGGCCAGTTGTGCCAGAATGTCAAAATTGTGGGGCTTGGCTAGCCCCGAAGCATTTTCTTTCCGCAGAGGTCTGTCGAAACGGGCCTCCACTTGCTTTTGTTTATTGGCTGCTGAGGGCTTGGATGGACCCTCCTCAGGGATGGTGCCAGGAGGCACCACTTCGGCGGCAGCTTCACCGGGCTGGGAGTTCTGTTGTGCACGCGTCTGCACAGGAAGCGCCTCTTCCGTTGAAGAAGAGACCGTGCGGCAAGACTTGATCTTCCTGCCTTTTGCTTTGGAGGTAGGGCGTACCTCCGGTTGAGTTACTTCGGAGACGAGGTCGGGGTGAACCCAGAGGACCTCTCCTCGAGATGTGGTGAGTGGGACAAGTCCACTCACATTGTCACGGGTGGGTGGCAAGTTCACCACCTCCATTGTCGCCTTAGGGATGGGGACGACGCCATCTTATGTGGTAGTCGGCGGCAAGGTGCTGAACTGAAGTGACACCATATTAGCTGACACCGTCTTCTCTTCGTAGTTGACGGAGATTACATCCGTATTGATCATGCGCTGGATGTAATTTTTGAGGACGTAGCAGTCCTTAGTCGGGTGTCCGACAAACCGATAGTAGTGACAGTACCTCGGGTTGTCCACTTTCTCGACTTCATCGGGCCGCTTCGGGTCCGGAAGCTTGATCTTGTCACCCTGCTTTAGTATCTCAAAGAGTTGCAGGGTGTCGTCATCATTGAATGAATAAACCTCCTTGGGTCTAGGTGCCAGTGGAGGCTTTTGAGTAGGCGCAGATGCGCCCTTCGAGGCATTAACAGTCAATGCCTGTTTCCCCTTTGTTTCTCGTCCGGAGTTGTTGGTTGCGGACTTTTTCCCCTTATCGTCAAAGGCGGGGAAGCTAACACCCAGAAGACGTGCATTGGCCGCCTTCTTCTCTGCAGCTTCAGCTTCGATGATTAGGGAGCTCCAGTCGGGAGGGGGAGTAGAGTTAAGCCAGAGCTTTACTGCAGGCAGCATGTTCATACTGCAAGCGGAGAGAAGCGCATGTTCTGGCATGCCTGGAGGTAGCCTGAAGCAGGCCTGACGGAAGCGTTCGATGAATGCCCGAACCGTTTCCTTGTCCTTCTGGCGTACCTCAATGAGAGACGCCATCGTCATGTCCTTCCCACCGTCGTAGAAGCGGTCGAGGAAGAGGCGTGTCAGGTCGTCGAAGGACGATATGGAATTATCGGGAAGGCTGCAGTACCAGTCATACGCCACCCCTTTCAGGGCCCCAACAAAGATGCTGGTGAGGAGCGCGTCCTCCTTTGAAAGATGCCCTGTCTGCGACTGGAAGTACGTCAGGTACCGTCGTGGAGAGTCCTTCCCGTCATACGGCGTGAGTGTTTGTGGTTTATACTTTGGGGGATAAACCACCTTGTTCCACTCAAGGGGATAAGGCTGGGGAATGCCCATCTTCTGGCGCTCCTCCTGCCTGTTCTTGGACTCGAAGCGCTCCCGTAGATCTTTGATCATTTCGACCACGTCCTCCGTGGAGCTAGGAGTCGGGGAAGGAGGTACTACCTGGAGTGGAGCGTTTGAGGGCTCCGATGTCCGGGGTACTTCTGTGTCTGAGGGTGTCCGCTGGAGGGGCACACTCGACTCTCCATTGGCTCCTGGGTCGGGACCATTTGAAGGTGTCCTGATCAAGGCCGACCGTATCTCAAACACTGCTTGAGTCAGTGCTTGCATTAAGGCAGAGAGGGTTTTGAGTCCTCCCTCTAGCGAGTCTATGCGCTGGACAATGTCCTGTGGCGGCGCATCAGTCTCAAGATCACCCCCGGTCATGTATACTGTCATGACACGGCCGGAAGTGGATGGATTAGTTGAGGCTTCGCACTCAGCCTCGCTCTCATGTGGGGGAGTCACTTCTCCTGGTGTTTGGCCACCCCCAGCCACATTCTGGAGTTCGTCTTCGACAGGCGCATCTGCAAGGACCTGACTGCCCTCAGCTCTGTCTTGAAGGGCCTCTTCGTTTTCAGCACTACCTCCGGCGGTGTCCTGGAGGACATCGTCATTTTGAGGGGCTTTAGGGAGGCCATCTTCGCCTTGATGAAGATCCGCCGCAGCTGTGCTTTGGACATCTTCGTCTTCGGAAGGAGGCTCGACAAGGGTCTGGCTACCCCCAGCTTCCTCCAAGGACTTCTTCCTCGACCGAGTGCCTTCGAACACTCCAGAGGTCGTGACAGCTGCCTTGGTTTTCCTCGGCTGGCTTTTGGATGAAGACGAGGAATTGGCAGTCGTCTTCCGGACAGATGAGGAATTGGAGATCACGTTGCATGACGCAATCTTTAGTTCCTCTTCTGCTGACACCTTCGTCCCAAGGCGATGTCGGAGGGGTGTCGATGATTGTAGCCGTTGGAAGACCGACTGCTTTGGCGGTACTGCCGTCTTGCAACAGCAGTTGATGGTGACCACTGCACAAGTGTGCCCCGTGAGAGGCGCATCGTGCTTGTTGGTCAACTCTCCTGACCGGCGCTTGTGAGTGATCACGTTGCGCAAGTCGTTGGAGGAGAGTGCTACCCTCACACCCCTCTCAGGCGCATGGCAGGGCCAAGCGCCGGGGTGGTCGGGTGAGTGCTGCGCCCCCTGATCTAATACCAAGCAGGCATCACGGTCAGTAGTGGGGGAACCACAGCATTTGAAGTGACTTGAACGGACCTCGAACGCACAACCAGAGGAGGCGCGGGAGTTCAAGACCACAGAGTTTGCCTCTCTCGGCTTGGTTGTGCATGCAGTGAATGCGCCCAAGTGAGATGAGGACTTTGAAGGTCGACTCGTTGTCGGTGCAGGAGCACTTGAGTCAACCTTGTACAGCTTGCCATCGGCAGCGCGCGTGATTGTAAGCGCGTGCCTCTGGCCGGCTGCTGGCATAGCACGTTTGTGGCGCATGGCCCGTGCCGCCTTAGATTTCTTCGTACCAGCCCGCTGGGGCGCATAGTACTCAGCATCCAAATTCTCCTCGCCGTTACAGCGAGTGAGTCTGTCAAAGACAGAGGCTCTTTGTGGCGCATCAGAAGTGATGCGCGGGGCATTGGCTGCGCCCCTGCTCCGTCGACGTATCTTCCTCGCCTGAGAGGAAGATGGCTGGGGAACGTGGTCAGCCGCACGCTTCCCCGAGAGATGCGCTGCATCAGCGGGCGCACCTTGACTGCTGAGGACGTCAGCAGGAAGGGAAGGCTGGACGGGCGTATCCCCTTCAACGGCGGTGCCCGAGGCGTCGACTTTGTGCACCCAGACTGCGCGGGTCTTCTTCGGCTTCGACAGCCGCTTCGAAGGACTCGCACTTCCTTCAGAAATAAACTCCTCGTACGCCTGTTGATTGAGGCGCACTACCAGCGTCTTGTGGGAGGAGCCCACCTTCACGTCGTCGGCCTGTGACACAACTTTCTCGGTAGAGGAGAAAGAGGTCCCCAGCAGAGTCGCCAGCTTGTTTGCCATTAAAATTGTTTTGATTGAAATCTTAATACAAACAGAACAGTGATACAATATAGGACTTAGATGTAGTCCTAGGAGTACACTTTTGTTTAAGCTGGGTCCTTAGTGCCAATGGAGCGAGTAGTAATGCGTTGACTCCGTTGACCGGCTGACGGCGGTTATCGGTTCTCTGAAGGTGTTGATTGCTCTGGGTGCTGGAGCTTGCTGAGAGGAGGAAGACGTTGAGTGTCTAGAACTACCTCTCCGGTGATTCTCTGTTGTGGATTCTCTGTGAGTCTTGTGTTCTGAGTCTCTGTGTGTGTGTGTGAAGGGGATGATCCTTCTATTTATAGTTTTGCAGGCTGGCTGCTCATGTGCGCATGTAGGATGCGCCGGTGTGGGGACGCCACGTGGAAGTTGCTGATGGAGGCGCATGGATGCTGTGCCCTGATCGAGGGGGAGAACTCTTCATACTACTGTTGTGAGCCGGCACGTAGCAGGGGGGAGATCTTTCCGTTGCTGAAATCTTGGACGAGTTGAGTCAAAAGACACGTGTCGTCGACTCATGGTTCGAAGATCTCGGATTTGGTGGAGAGGAGTGATCTGGTGAGCTGCGCCTTGGATTGGGCGCAGGCGGAGGCTGCGGCTCATAACCTTTAGGAGTTACAAACCATTTTGGGGCACATGGCTTTTGAGGCGCATGCAGGTGACCTTCCTTCTGTCTTTCGGGATCAGAGATCAGTCTGGGGCGCATGGCTTTTGAGGCGCATGCAAAACTTCAACCAGAGACTCTTCTTCTGTCTTTAGGGATCAGTGAAGGGTCTGAGGCACATGGCTTTTGAGGCGCATGCTGGTTTGGACGCATGGCCGTAGAGGCGCATGCGGGTGTGGACGCATGGCCGTAGAGGCGCATGCGGGTGGCCACGTGGCAGTAGCCGTCGGAATAGAGTCATGATGATGCTGACGTTGCCGATGCTTCGTTTTCTGAATAAAGCTGTCAACTGTTCAGACTTTGGGAGGCGTGCTGCCAACTCTATCAGTTCAGCATTTAATGTTGGTGACGTTCGATGGACAACTGAGTGGGCGCGTCGGTTGGCGTTCCACTCGGTATGGAGATATGTGGGGGCGCACCCTCTATAATGTGCCGAGTACTGTAGGGCGCGTCTGTGTGATGCGCCTGATGCCGAAGGGCGCGTCCGTGTGATGCGCTGTCTGGCTGGCGCATCGGACATGTCTTTTAATGATGCGGCTGTCTCGCTCTTCGAGTGCTATAAATAGCCGTTTGGCTGAATTCGAGGCATCCGGTTCATCCATTTAATGTAAATTCATTGCACGGAATTCGGAGGGCCATCCACTTGGCGCGTGGGTTTGATCTGCCCGGCCTATAAATAGTGGCATGGAGAGAAGATTTGCTTCTCATTCCCTCACGTACTTCCGACATGAACTTGAACATGCGGGTGCATTCTGTTGACGAAGTGCTCCCGAGGGTGAAAATGAGACGCTGTGTTATTTTTGATGCACTTGAAGGTGACTGTTACATCCAAAAGACGGAGTCGAGGGCTTCTGAGGCAGGCGGAAGGTGCCTGTTGCATCCAAAGATAGGGATGCTCGAGCCTCGTCTCCGTTATTCCGGAAGAGCCGTAGATCGGAATGGCGGTGCAAGGCTCTCTCTTCCGGCAAAGATCGTGTCGAAAGCTGCTCCTTTAGCCGCGGTTTCGATCACGGTCTTCCTTCGGCTTTGGAGGCTCTTTCGAAGCCTCCCCTGGCCACAGCATTTGCGGTGCTCTTCTTTTCCTTGGTTCCAGCCAGAGGGTTAAATGCTTTGTGTCGAAGCATTTATCGGGCGAGCCTGGTTGGAAGAGCGGCACATAACTGGGCTCTGCTCGGCCAGGTGAGCCTGGCTGGAAGAATTTGGCTGAAGGGATGCACATAACTGAGCTGCTGAAGAGATGATGGGATGCACCTGGATGGAGGCGCATGGTATCTGCTGCGCCTCACTGGTAGCGCATAGTGATGCTGCGCCTATCTGGAGACGCATGGTGGCCGCTGCGTTTATCTGAAGGCGCACGGTGGCCGCTGGCTGTAGACTTAGGATCTTTCCTTTGTAGAATTTCTCCTTTGTACAACCTTTTCTAGACATGTAATAGACTTTTTTATATATAAATAAAAAGTCCTTCTTCAAATGTCTATACTTATTTGACTTTACTGTGAAGTTCTTCGTCTGAGTTCTAGCGCATGTAATGTCTGGCGCATGGGCTTTCTGGTTGTGAAATTCCATACTTCTACAATGTGTTTTGGAAATTTCATGATGTTTGCTAAGAAAGTCGCGAAGGGTATATTGCATTGAATGCAAACGAGCTGTAAAAATGTTAGTTGCTGCAAGCGCAACAAATTGTGGAATACGATTTGGGATGTTGTTGTTGCAATATAACGTGTTGAAAGAGAAATAAAATGATGCGCGAAGTGCAGCGAGTTAATGTGAATATGCGTTAAAATGAAAGTGAGAAGTGATAGCCAATACCGATGTGTTAAACGGATTGAGCATTGACTTGGAAAGTCGAGAGTAAATTGTTGCACAAGGTGCGGTAAATGTTGGAATAATCGTAGTACGTTGTGCAACGCGTGTCGGAACTAAAATTTGTTGCACGGGGTGCAACGCATATCCAAATAAATTGTTGTACGAGATGCAACGTAAGGAAAGTATCGAAAGAATGAAAATTGTAAATCGATAGAACGAATCGTTCGGTTGCACACCAAACTTATGTTGGCAAGCGAGAACATTGACCGAATCGTGTCGGGTTTTGATAGAATCAAAGTTAGGGTTGTGATCAAGCACGATCACTGCGGAAATCGTAAGTCGGAAGAGATTGTCGGCTTGTACTAAGTATAGTGCGAGAGAAATGGCTTGATTTTCGAGTGGTATATGCCATACCACGTAGGCGATGAATGACTCGATTCCGAGTGGTATATGGTATAGCACTTGTGCGATAAATTTCATCGACGCGTTGTGAGAATTGCGGAAGGGTTTGTCCGCAACGGACGGGGGAGTACCGAGACTCGATTGGAAATTTGTGCGACGATATGTTGATGCAAGTGTTCTTCGAAAATCGGTTGGGACGATAAGGTGAGACTTGTATCGATGAACGATACGTCGGACGAAAGTTATAAGTCGGTCGGACGACCGAGACTAGCGAAAAGATTTTGCCTTTGATGCAATAATCGGATCGACGGGGAAGGGAAAACTTGAGCTTACGAATGAATCGCACGACTTGCGATCTTGGTAGAAATGTTCGGCTAGGCGAATCGAATCGCACGACTTGCGATCTCGGTAGAAATGTTGGACGATACAAATTATAATCGAACCGCACGATGTGCGACTTCGGTAAGAAAGTTGGTTGACGAGAGAAATCGTGCCTAAGAAATAGTTGGTTACGTTACGACGACACTCATTTGAGTACGACTGCAAACACGCAAAACTTAGAGGGCGAGATCGTATAACTCGAGGGCACGATGTTGGATAATCGATAACTCGGTTACGCGATCAAAGAATAGCGGGATGCGGCAAATCGGAAAACAAGTTGATACGTATGGAAAAGTTTGTTGCGAACTTGGAAATATGCAATGCGAGTTAAGTCGACGTTGAAACGGATTCGAAGTCGACCCACTTGCTATCGAAATTGATATGAACTATCAAGATCGATACGCAAGAAAACCTAGGCGATGTGAGAATACAAAATAGAGTATGCCTCGTGCTATAAAATTTTGTAAGTAACGATACGAGGATGAACGAACCTGGTTGATCGTGAACTTTGCGATTGATCAAAGACGAGACTATAAGTCATCGACGATTATTCGATGCGTATAGCATCTCGTGTGTCGACCCGCGAATAAGATAGACTCGAACTTGATGCGAGTAGATGTTTCGTAAATTGCGGAATCATCGACGGCAGTGCATGACTTGACTCGGAGGATAGTTGCGCATCAATTGCGCCGATATAAATAGTTTTGTCCGAAATTGGGTAGTCGTATAGAATCGTCGGAACGTGATTTGGCTCCGAAATAAGATATAGCATGGTTCGTAGTAAACTGTCCTTCGGTGATGATCCACAATTATCGAGCGTAGCTTCAGGGCAGATGACCCTAGAAGACTTGACCGCCAAATCGAATTGAATGCTACAGACCGTAAGATGACCCATGCGATATCGCATATGGGATTGCACCGATAACAAATATAATACGGTGCATGTTGACGATAAGTCTAGGCGATTGCGAGGAACGTGCTATGCACGAGAGGGAACGATAAGGGAATGACCTATAAGTCATGTCGTTAGATTCGGATTCACCTTGCAATTGAGCTTGCGTGAATCGAACTTGTATTCGATGTTGCAAGACGGATAAGTTGGGAATTTGGCTAGTGAATTCCTACTCGTTAGATAATCGAATGTAAGATGCGTCGTTAAGACATTCGTATCAAGGTGATCGTTGCCTTGAGCACCGTCGCCTTGATGTAAACTTTCGTGTCGGATAGATTGTGGCCTTTGTGCAATGTCAATTTAAAGTTACGTCGGGAGAGTTAAGCACGGTGCTAGATAAGTCCCTAGCGGGCGTAGTCCCGAATGTTGATAAAGGAATCGTATCGAGATATGTGCATAGCCAGACTTCCGAAATAAGTTGGGTAGCGACTCGAACGCAAGGCGTTGCAGAGACTCGTTGTGATTGGATGTGCGACGGCTTGACGCGACGCGTAGAATTGATAGTCCCGATAAAACATACGAAATAAGAAAGGCGATTTTGAATCGCGTAGTGTTATGCAATGAAATTGCGAGAACAAGTACTATGGATAAGTCCGATCGAGAGTACGAGATGGCAAGCATAGGATTGAAATTTACCTGTCAGCTTTGTTCCAATTTGCTACGACTGGGCTTGGTCGAAATACATATATCTTCGGGACGCCTTGAATATAGGTATGGATCCAAATCGAGTTGTATACAAAATTCAAATCGAGCTGCGGGGATGACTTTGAAATGTTATTGGAAAGCTTGCGAGATATTATGAAATCGAACAACATTGGTGGGGCGAGATCGTGAAACGATCTATAAAACACTTAGTCGGAGTGTTGGTTTTGGTTCGAGGACGAACCTTGTTTTGAGTGGTATATTCTGTAATGCCCTGCTCCGCACGGTGCATTACGCTGAAGCGTCGACTCAACGAGTCGCGTGGACCGAAAGAATGTATCGATGCAAAATGATACGAGAGCTAAGTTGTCCCGAGAAACGTATCGAACTAAGTCGATGCGAAGAGTTGCCTTGCCCCGAAGAATGCATCGAGTGAATCGATGCGAAGCGCCGCATTGTCCCGAAGGATGAGTGCATTAAATCGGCTCGAAGATTCTAAGAAATTGAATCGACCAAGGCGCAAGTCCGAATCGAAGCAAGTATTGATTTTAGTTGGTTTCGTGTGCAGGTCATACTTTGACGGAAAAATATTAGAGGTCGATCTTTTGCAATATTTAGTAAGGGGTCCGCGAAATCAAATCGTCGCCTTGCGACGGGCCGAGACTTGGGCACGCTAAGGTAAATCGGACGTATAACTCAATGAAGCACGAAGTGCTCGAATGGCTAAGTCAGGAGAGTGGCCGTGCAACAAAGTTAGGGAATCGAGCCACATCGGCTCGGCGAAACGACGAAGGCGAATCGACTAAAGGTTGGAGGATTGACTTCTTTTTACTCCTTCATTCGATAAGTCAAATATATCATTGTATGCTAAGTTAACCTATCGAAGCTACGGGCGTGGTCCGATCGGAGATAAATCATAGTGTGCGTCGAACACTAAGTTAGAACAATTGAAATGAAACGTGCATCATATGCACGAGTCGCTATGGAACATTGGATATCGCAAAGGCGGGCGCCTCGGCACGCAAGCCGCAAGAACATGGGATAACTGTACTCGGCGAGTGCCTTAGTGCACGAACCATACCGTGCCTTCGAGCACGAGTTAGAACGGCTAGAACATTGAAAGACAATAGGCGAGCGCCCTAGCGCGCAAGCCCCGAACATTGAATGCTAAGTTATAGAACATGGGAATATGGTCGAAACGTGCCTACGTGCACGAGATAATAAAAGATGGCTTCGTTACGAGAGAATACAGTTGTGGCATGAATGTGGCGGAACTGTCGGCTATGACATGGTGCCTCGAAAGGTGTTCGAGATCTTCGGGTCGCTCAGTTGACGAGCATTGAGTTGAGGCATGATGCCACTGAAACATTTAAACGAAGCAAGAAACGTAAGAACACAGAAAGTTAACGAAAGAGACACGAGATGATAAGTCTGAGTCTCGGACTCAAGACTATGTTTGGTTGTTTGAAAATGATGGCTTGAATAATAGGGCGTTGCATGGTCGAATGGGATGGACTTGAGATAATTGCGATGATATCTTCCGTGCACAGAACGTTCCCTCCGAACGGGTGCACCGGGGCACCGGGACCGTTCGGCCTAGGAGGGATATAATCTTTGATAGGCGCACATCTGCGAATCGTCCGATTAGCACTCGGTCGTAAATGTGAGAAGCCGCAAATGATGGTAGGCACGCAGTAAGTTTCGGTTGTTGGGATTGCAACCCAACCCGTGAAACGCCGGGCTACCCAAATTCGAGAGAGAAAAGAAGGAGAGAAAAGAAAGTAAGGAAAATGAAAGAGAAACTCCTTTAGTCCATTCCGGCGCGGATACGCCAACGACCTTCATATAGTTAAGGAACGATGGGTCGAAAGTGTAGGCACAGATGCGTCCCGCATAAAGATCCTGCTTAGAGATGCACATATAACATGACAGGGAAGGATTACGGCGTATTCACCTTGCGTCGGTGCAAGGGCGAGTGCGTCGACTTGGTAAGAAGTCGCGCCACGAATCAAACACGAGATTGCTTGTTTGCTTGTCTATTCAATTCGATAACATGCTTGCCATAATATGTTTTACGCTTTCAAAGATGCCATGAAAATGACCCTAAGGACAACATAGCAAGATCATAAGCTAAGTTGCATTATTCAACGTAAATATTAAAGATGTTGGTTTGGAAAGAATAATCTTTGTTTCAGTACATGCGAGGACGAACGTACTGATCCCCCACCAGCTTCATGCAGGGTGCAGGGAATGGATGGCTCGCGGCGAAGCGTTGCTTGAACGTGTTGAGGCTTGGAAATGCCGAAGCGCATTGAAGCGTGTGATCACATTGACGCTCGGACTACGCAACTGGATTGATGCGGCCGAGATATAGAAGGCATGATATATGGAACGGTGAAATCCTTTGTGGGCAAGAGAGAACCTGAGTGTTGTAGCCAAATCTGGCATGTATCGTTAGGCTATCAAAAGCCATTGTAATCTCAGTTTCGATTATCAATAAAGAGAATTGTTTCGTATACTCTGTTTCATTTCGTTGTTATTATCAAATCAAAAGATAACCATTTGAGAACTTGTCATCTTGCCTTGCACGAGCGCAACTCCTGGCTCGTGCAGCATCACGCCCCCATGCGAGGACGATGATTCGGGTGATTCCGGGTCGGGGCGTGACACTCAGTCACATGGATCTTGTTGCGGTTCTCATCCGCCTGATAATACTTCTCTAGAGACTCCCAGACGACCTTAGCATGGTCCGTCTTGCTGTATGACTCCGCCAGAGTATCCTCCATAGAGTTCAAAATCATCAGCTTACAGAGATTGTTGTCTCTCCTTCATTTGTTTTATTTTACGGTTGTAATCGCAACTGTCCAAACAGTATCATCATCCTCGTCTGGAATCTCCGGTTCTGGTTCTGTCAGAACGTAGTCTACCTCTGCCAGTTGCAGATTCATGCATACTTTTCTCTTCCAAGAGTTGTAATGATCCCCGTCGAACTTCTCAAGTTTGTTGAAACTTGTATCCAGAAGTTTCGCACGACTGTTCTCCTTTTACAAGGATCTTGCTTTGAGATTGTTAGTCATGGGGCTTGATCAAAGATGGTAGAACTAGATGTCGAGATCAGAGGTTCAAAAAAATGTTCCCCTTCTGATTATTCTCGAGATCCACGAGGAATACTATAATATAAATCTGATTACAAAAACAACAATAATCAGAAAATAAATCTCACGTTCTTTCTCGAAATCGCAGTTGCTGACGGACAGAACTGAGTTACAACTCAGAGAAAAGAGAAGAAAGAAGAAGAGAAAATGTTCTTGCTGGGGTAATTAAGATCTCCATTGCTCAAAGCAAGATTCGTCCAACCACAATCTGCTTTCAGGAACCAGCAAGTTCACGAAGAACTTCTGGAACGCTCGTAAGTCAATATTTGAGACTTGAACGGACTTTCTGGACTTTAAAGACTCCCTTGACTCTCTTTTTGGTGCATCTTCCAAAGTAGGCCAAGGGGCTCTATTTATAGAGTGGAGTGAGACTTCACCTTTTCTCCTATCCGATGTGGAACTAAAATACCAATACTCAAAAATAGAGTTTAATATTTTAGATCATCCCACAATCAGCATAGTAGTGTGCTAGTCCACGCCTACCCTCCGAACACTCCCGTGCATGCACGGGACGACCTGGAGTCCGTGTCCGAGTCCGAGACCGCACAGCAAAAATCAACTTGCATCCTTGTTGAAATTAATCCTTTTTTTCTTCAAGAAAAATACTCCCATATGGCACACACTTGTGCCCCACCACACCTCATGTGCACACCTCAACACAAGCAATGCATTATATTTAGATACTCACCATTTGGTGTAGCCGATGTGGGACTATCTTTTCTAGTCTAAAGGCAAAAACACCAAAAGATTTTAGCACGTTTGGTTTGGTTTCATTTTACAACTATAAGATCTCTCAAAACCAAACCAAGAACTAAATTGTCTAAATCTCACAGGATAAATAATTTGAGTTTTTTCAAAAATGAAAACCAAAATTGCATGTTCAACTGTGAGCTGGTTCGGTCGGTTCACCGGTTAAATCCGGTTCTGGAATAAATCGATGCATCTTCAAAAAAATATGGTTCATGACCGACGGGACCTTTTTTTTTTTTTGACAAAATCGATCGGATCACTGGTCCGGCTCTGACAACACTGCTTATGAGTTGAAGAGCATCTTCAACCGTATTGTCTTATAATGTATTCTGATTCCGCATTAGACACAATATATTTTCTAGACGTCAAAATTATATTAGCAAAAGACAATGAAGTAAAAAAATGTCCTACAATACAAAAATATTGAAATGCGTACTTTTCTTTCTAGACTAAGTATTGAGTTGAGTTGAATATAGATATACAGCTCTCGATTAATACAATAGATCATCAACGCCATGTGGGACGCGTATTTTGTTGAATATAGACATATAACCGGCATCTTTCACCAACATTAATCTACGATTCATTTTGGTAATATGGGACAAGACAAGACTTTACGATATGCGTGGGGTGCTCCATCGACTTAATTTTGAGCAGTCGTATAATAATCCCTTTGACTTGAACTAACTTGCAATACTTGCATCTTGTCATCTGACTCATCTCTAATTAGTTGTATTAGTAGTTCATATGTCATTGACTCGTCGAATTATTGGCTTGCTAAAGTGTCATATTTTATCCAACTTCTGGGGAGCTTGTCTATTCTAACTTTAGTTAATATTTTTAATTAGTTAATACATATGTCGAACGGATGGATGCATAACCTAAGTCCGATCCTATACTATAAAACCAGCATCTTTTACCAACATTATTCTACGCTTCAATTTGGTATATGGGACAAGACTTCAACAATATAACAAATGCGTGGTGCTCCATTGACTTAATTGTGAGCAGTAGTATAATAATCCCTTTGACTTGAACTAGCTTGCAATATTTGCATGTATGTCATCTCTAATTCGTTTTATTAGTTTCTATTTCATCGACTTGTCCAATTATTGGCTATTGCTAAAGTATACTCATATTTTATCAAATTTCGGGGGAACTCTCGAGTACTTCTATTCCTCAACTCGTTCATTCTTTAAATGATTCCTTAGAGGCAAATTTGTATGATTCCTCTGAAGCGAATTTGTATGATTTTTTAAAGTGTTGCATACCATTATTCTCACGTTTCTTACGGCCTAATTATGCACCTATGAAGGGCTAATAAAATAAAATTACCATAGTTAATTACAATATAAATTAAGAGAAAATGTGTGATGTTAGAATTTATTGTATCATGTCGATTTATGAGATAAAGAACATAAATTAAATTGATTGCGGAAGCGTACCTGAATCTATTGCTAGACTTGATGGATGTTGAAGCGATCGTTTCTTTATTGGGTTCGATCTTCCAACTTGCTACGACCCTTAATGACAAAGGTGAATCCGAATCCTTTGACCCTCTCTTTCTGTTGATGGGGATGCAAAAGAGAAAAAAAAGAAAAAAAATTTCTCTTTGGTGGCCGCATAAGTTGGGGACCGTAACCCTAATGAACACACATATATATAGATGTGTGTGTTGTGATATTTCTAATTTGACCGTTCATCAAATTAGAATTATCTCCGGTATCTACACATTAATTCCATGACAATTATACCCTTAAGCCAATTTTTCAAATAGACAACTTTAATTTGGCTTAATTATTTAGATAGTCCAAACATAATTAATTTTACATGTGTGGCCCCATAATTATTGAATAATTTCAACAATCTCCCACTGGGCCACATATGTAACCTTATAATTGTGTTAACCTTAGTGAGCTCATAAATTGCAATATTAATCCTTAGGGTATATCCGGACAATCTCGTCCATTAACCATAACAACATAGGATCAAAGCGGCATTCGTCACATATAGCGTAACTAAACCATCAATGGTCACATATACCAATATAGCTAAACGACATAGATCAATCATGGATGTGTAGTATGAAAATGACACGCAATATGATCAATACATGTCTATTTCCAACTGGTCCTCCTTAACTTTAATGAGATCAATACTTTAACATAATGAAAACAGAATGAACCGAATTTCTATATATCTCATCAGATAAATATCCAAAATACTTTAATACATAAATGTGTCCAAAACCAAATAGCACCCAAATACATAGAATACAAACTCCCACTATATTGTCATATTCTTAATTAACACCCATATGAACAATATGCTCATGAAAGACCCTAGGTGATAATGCTTTTGTGAGCGGATCCGCTAACATGGAGTTTGTCCTAATGTGCTATATGAACACTATAACCATTCTGAATTCTTTCTTTCACAAATAGAAACTTTATGTCAATATTCTTTGACTTATACAAGTTTCTGTTGTTATTGGAATACAGTACTGCTGATTTATTGTCACACTATAATTTCATGTGGTCTTTCAACACCGTACTGTAGGCACAGCCTTATGACAATTTCGCAACCATATTTCCTGAATAGATACCCCACAGCATGTTATAAATCTTGCTTTCATGGTGGAAAAAATTATGAGTGCATGTTTAACACTCATCCAAAATATATCTCCATTAGTCAGCATAACCTAATTGGATCTCCTGCTGTGTTAGCATCCAACAAAATCGGCGTCGGAATACCTTATGATCTCCAGAATTATTCCATCTCGTACAAAGAGCATATAATTTCTTGTTCTCTATTAATTACTTACGTAATTTGGCTGCTACCCAATGATCCATCCATATATGCTTAAATATTTGTCTAACATCTGAATTATGTACGCAATATCCTGACACGTACATACTTGTGCATACATTAGACTCCCTACAACTGATCATGAAGGAAAAATCTATTGTATTTTCTTAATTTTAAGGCTAACCATAGGGCACTTATTTGAGACCGAATTTGTCTCCTTTAACGAGAGGTGTCACCTGGTTTGCATTAAATACTTCAATCAATTTACAAAACCAGAAAATTATTTCTACTCCCACTGAACTTGTGATACACACAATCTGCAACAACGTTAACCTCAAAACCAAACGAGGTAAAAACTTGGTAAAATTTATAGTACCACTGACGAGAAGCTTGCTTGAGTCCATAAATAAATTTTGTCAATTTGTAAACCATATTATTTGGATCTTTCGACACAAAATTTTCTGGCTGCACCATATAAATAGTTTCGTCAATGTTACCATTGAGAAACGCCGTTTTGACATCCATTTGATGTAACTTAAGATCAAAATGTGCAACATGTGCTATGATTGTTTTAAAGCAGTTTTTCAAAGATACCGAAGAGAAAAAATCTTTAAAATCAATTCTAAAATTTTGAGCAAAGTCACTAGTTACAAGACATACTTTTTACTTCTCCACATGACCTTTCGAATCCTTCTTGGTTCTAAATGTCCATTTGCAATTAATGGATTTCATACCTTTTGGTAATAGGACAAGTTATTAAACTTTATTGTCTTGCATGAACTTATACTCCTTATTTATTGTATCAATCCACTTTGAGAACTGGAACTTTCTATGGCCTGACGGAAGTTGATTAGATCATCTTCCAGTATCCACAGTCTTCCTCACGTTCCGAGAGAAATATGACAATATTATCCAAAATTATATTTTTTCTTTCTCTGGTGGACCATCTTAATATTACCGGTTCTTGAGGTTGTTGAGTTTGTTCCTTAGGAATGATTACCTTATCTTGAATGGGGTGCCACTACGTTGTCGCTGTTAAGGTATCTCAACGACTTATAGAGGTAATTTGACATTGTCTTATTGAGACTCCTAATTCACTTCTTGATCATGACAGTTATAGAATCCTGCACATCGTCAAAAGTGATAGTAGGAATCGTAATTGATTCCTTCTCAAAGATAATGATCCAAACTTTATTTCTCCCCCAAACTCAACATCCTCAAAAACTGTTACACTTTGTAATGCTTGTGGTTCGTATTACGTATTTCTGGAATACGTGTACGTATTTATTCTTGTATTGCATGATTTTCTTGCTTAATTTTCTCTCTGGGCTTGGTTTATTCTTGGTTTGGGTTGGCTTGGTTCGGTTGGGATTGCTCTTGGTTCATCATGAACCAAGGGGTGAACCCCCTACCTACCACCACCACTCATATTTATTACCTATTCTTCTTCTCTCTCTTCATTAATCTCTTCTCCTTCTCCATTAAACCCACCACCAACCAAGAACACCCCTTAGGCAAGTGCAACTTGCTTCCACAAGAGAGCCCATTTTTATTGTTCTATTAGCTTCTCCTCATGTTTCTAAGACACATTAGAACTTGTCATTTTCCATTTTGAGGCTTTAATTTTTGTAGATCTAGAAATTAGTTATTTTTGAATTTTTGGTGGTTTTGATCTATCCAACTTCTTTGTTTTCAAGTTTTGATGGTTCCATATTGTAGAGAATTTTATTCTACCCAATTTTGATCTTTGAAAAGTTGGATTTGGACTTGTTTTGACCAAGTTACGGACTTTTGAAGCTTTGGGTTCAACCATGGAGTTTCTGCTGATTTGGAGAAGACAGTGAGTAGTGTGTGCGAGCTTTTTAGCTTGCGTCACTGAGCTGCGCACGCTCTTTAGCGCAGCGCAGTCTGCCTCATACGCTGTCTTTTGGAGGCGTATGTCTTACATACGCTGCCTTGATGAGGAGTCGTATGGACCTCATACGCTGTCTTGAAGAGAAGTCGTATGGAGTACATACGCTGCCTTTTGGAAGCGTATGTCTTGCATAGCCTGACCTGAGCGTAGCCTGACCTGAGCGTAGCCTGACCTGAGCATACCTGACATGAGCGTAGCCTGACCTGAGCGTAGCCTGACTTGAGCGCAGTCTGACTCAGGCGCAACCTGATGATTAGGCGCAACTGGACCTGACCCTACTTACCCTGGATCTTCTATAGCCCTGTATATTGATATTTTATTAGATATTTAACGTCCATTTTATATCCTTACGTCTTTTTCCTGAACTTGATAATCGCGAATTTACTTGATATGTTTGGAATTGATAATTGAGCATGACGTGATAGTGACCCGTAGTGGTGCACTCCTGACATAATAACCTGACATGACCTGATAGTGGCCCGTCGTGGCGCACTCCTGACAAGTACACTTGGCATGATAACCTGACATGATTATCTCGAATAGCTGTTGCGACGTCTACCTGACATGACATGACCTGTATAATTAATCTGGACACCGTGGACGATTGTGTTTGTATCCAGTCCTGTCTTGCATCATGTCTAGGACAGGGACTCCTGAGTACCACGATCAGGAGTACCTACTAAAATGGACTAAGGCTAATAACTAGATTAATACATTAGTCATGACGAGATTTTCTAGCTACAGGCAATCCCGTTACCTGGGCACGCCTTGGGATCTGTAGTCTGCCGTCGAGTATGGCACATTTCCAGCACACTGTCATGTGTTGCACCCTTCAAGCTACCTAAGGGTACATTCGTTTCCTGGACGATGTACCCACCTGAATTCAACTCTAAACCCGGGTAACCTGGATGGTCTGCAGGGCTTGTGGCTGTGGAATAATCTTACTGCATCTTGTTAGTAATTAGGCTTGTGACAACCCTAGTTAGTTAAAGTATCAAGCCGTAATTCTTGTTTGGCCGTGAAGTGATTGGACGGAGTCTAACCAGTCTAGTCTTGCCCTGATCCTGTTCCAGATTTTTGAACGACCAGAATACTTGTATTTATTTTACCGATAAATGGTAAGAATTCCAAGTTCTGTTCAGACGAAGGGTTACAACCCCGGTCCTTGTTTGGTTTACGGGTTGTAACCTGGTTATCTGAATAGTTCCATGGTTATCTCGTCGTATATCATCCTGGTGTATTTTCTTGATTTCCAGTTCTTACTTTTATTTATATCTTGTGCTGATTGCTGGTTTTAGTTCTTAAGTGAAGCCTCCTTTGTGGCACTTGCTCTTTCTGGGGTCTGACCCAGCTGGTTTTGTATGGCCAGATTTCGGAACAGCTACCGAGAATCTCCCAACCTTCCTGCCAGATGGTGAACACTAGAAGGAATCCTGGCAACGAGTGGATTATTTTGGCTCTCCCACTCTATTGTAAAAGTATTTTTTTGAGGCGTTTAGCCGACGAGCACCTGTTTAGCTCGATTGCACTTACTTACAGTCTGCCTACGGGCTGTAACATGATTAACAGATCCTAGGGTTGATCATGTATGACTAAACTCTTGCTAGTCCTAACATTTTGTAACGACTAGCTTCATGATCAACTGAATATGTAATGTTTGGGACGCCTTACTATTGTATATTTAATGATCATACATCTTGTGACTTTTACTTACTTGCTTGTGATTGAGACACTAGGCTTGTTCATGACCTTAAGAGACTGTTGGCTTGTAGTTAAACCCTCATGTATCTAGATAGCCGTGACCGTATAGCGAGATGGATTCCATTTCATATACGTAGCTGGCTATGTCTGTCCCCGCTCTCCAGTATTCTGGTTCTGGGGCGTGACATGGTTTAAATGGTGGCCCATGCAGGTCTTGTAAATCAAGATATATGACGGTTTACCGAATAGATGTCTCAATCAATATTCGTCCTTGATCTCTGCTCGTATCTTCTGAATCCCTGGATTCTTGTCCTGATCATATGCTTGTATCGTTGATCTGTCTTGGTCCTTCCTTATTGTCCCCTATGTCGTCTTCTTCAGCGACATTGTTCGTGGTCCTACCGACCAGTAAGGCGGAGCACCTCACGCGGACCAGCAGCAACCTGGAGATCAAGTCCAGCATTCCGGAGTAGCCTCCAGAGTCGTGCCTTCTGGCGGAGAGCCACCAGTCCAGCCAGTTCAACCTGTAGAACATGATGACGGCACTTTGGTAGGACTCGTCAGGACCTTGATAGCTTCCTAAGACCGGCGTGGAGATGCCTTTCACCAGGCAGTGACGGATGCTTTGACCCGGGGTGGTCATCAGGGTAACAGCGCGACCAACAGCTTCAAGCGCTTGAACCCTCCATTCTTCGACGGTAGTGAAGATGCTATCGTGCCAGATGCATGGCTTCAGGACACAGAGGTGATTCTAGAAGCAGCCAGGACCCCAGAGAACGAGAAGGTGGCCGTTGTGTGCCTGCAGTTGTTAGATCTTGCCCGCAGCTGGTGGGCAGTGCAGGCCGTTGGATTAGCAGCACCCATTGCTTGGGCAGTATTCAGAGAGAGATTCCAGACCAAGTATTTCTATGTCGTGGCTCGGTATGATCTGCAGACGAGGTTTACCAATCTGAAGCAAGGAGGCAGGACGGTCGACGGATATGCGGCCGAGTTTTCCAGACTCAGTCGGTTTGCTCCCACTTTGGTGGCAACCGAGTATGATAGAGCCCAGCGGTTCCAGCAGGGACTTCACCTGGAGATCTTGTTGGCAGTTGAGCAGTTTGAGCATCAGACTTTTGATGCAGTCTTGAGAGCAGCCCGGAGGCATGAGTATACCTCCCAGAGGATTATGGATAGGGCCGGAGGTCGGAAGAGATCTCACAGCCAGATAAATCAGTCTTCAGCACCGGCCCCGTTAGCCAGGGCTTTGACTATTGGAGCTCTGAGGCGAGCGGCCTCAGTAACGTCGGTTCAGCATTCATCTCCGACGCACCCTCAGCAGCAGAAGCAGAAGCAATCTTCCGCAGTGAGTTGTTCTCATTGTGGGAAGCCAGGCCATGTGGTGTCAGAATGTCGCAGGGCACAGGATTTGTGTCTGGCTTGTGGAGCACCAGACTATAGGATTGGATCCTGCCCGAATAGGGGTGGTTCATCATCGTCCATCCTTTTTAGCTTTTCGGTGAGAGGACCAGCTCCGGTCCAGCAGCAGGAGTATCCATTATCGAGGCCCTTGCCGCCACAGACCCAAGTGTTCCAGCAGCAGAACCCCCAGCAGTATGCACAAGTCCAAGCCCAGAGTCAGAGCAGGCAGCGAGGATTTCAGCAGAGGGGACCAGCACCCCGAGGGCACGGTCAGGCTATGGTGATGACCGTGGAGGAAGGATTGGCACCAGAAAAGGTAGTGGCAGGTACTATTCTCGTCAACTCCTTTTCAGCTTCAGCTTTATTTGATTCTGGTGCGTCGCATTCATTTATGTCTGCACGATTCGCGACACGGATAGGATTGGAGCCCGAGTCATTATCAGTAAGGCTTAATATACTTACTGGTAACGGACTTGTGGGTGTAGATAGAGTGTTTTTCTCGTGTCGGATAGTAGTTAGCGGTAGAGAATTTCCCGCTAGATTGATAGAGTTTCCGATGGCCGATTATGATGTGGTCCTAGGGATGGATTGGTTGAGGAACCACTATGCTAGGATAGACTGCCACATTGTCAGGGTTGTTTTTAGCATTCCAGGCGAGCCGAAGTTTTCTTTCTCCCGAGGCGAAGTTGAGTCATCCCCCCCAGTATTGCGGATGGCAGTAGCAGCAGTTCAGTTGCCCAGGATAGTCGAGGAGTTTCCAGATGTTTTTCCAGAAGAACTTCCAGGTATGCCTCCGGAGCGGGAGATCGAGTTCACTATAGACTTGATTTCCGGGATAGCCCCAGTGTCAGAGAGAGTCTACAGGATGGCACCGTCAGAGTTGGAGATATTGTACAAGATGATTGAAGAACTCAGAACCAAGGAATTCATTCGTGCTAGTGGATCGCCTTGGGGAGCCCCGATGCTTCTTGTGAAAAAGAAGGATGGTACGTCCAGGTTATGTGTTGATTATCGTACCTTGAACTCAGTGATAATCAAGAACAGATACCTTCTTCCGAGGATAGATGACTTGTTTGATCAACTCAAGGGGGCTTCAGTATTCTCGAAGATTGATTTGCGCTCAGGTTATCATCAGATCAGAGTCAGAGAGCAGGACATCCCGAAGACAGCTTTTAGATCGAGATATGGGCATTGAAAATTCCTTGTTATGCCTTTTGGAGCAACCAATGCGCCGGCAGTATTCATGGACCTCATGAATCGCATCTTCATGCCTTACTTGGACCAGTTTGTGATTGTGTTCTTGGATGACATTCTGGTCTACAGCAAGAGTGAGGCGGAGCATGAGCAGCATCTCCGTATAGTTCTTCAGATCCTCAGAGAGCACCAGTTATATGCCAAGTTCAGTAAATTCGAGTTCTGGTTCGATCGCATTTCGTACTTGGGTCATATCATCACTCGAGGAGGAGTAGAAGTGGATTCCCAAAAGATTGTGGCTATTGAGTCATGGTCAGTGCCCAGCACAGTTGCAGAGGTTCGTAGTTTTCTTGGATTGGCCGGCTACTACCGGCGGTTTGTTTCGGATTTTGCTCGAATTTCAGCGCCATTGACGCAGTTGACCCGCAAGGATGCGTAGTTGCTTGGACAGCAGAGTGTCAGAGTTCTTTTGAGCAGTTGAAGCGAGGCCTGATAACAGCTCCTATTCTCACGCTTGTAGATGGGACCAGAGGATTCTTAGTGTACTGTGATGCTTCAGGCAGAGGTTTAGGATGTGTTCTGATACAGCATGGGAAGGTAATAGCTTGTGCGTCATGACAACTTCGTGATCATGAGAGGAATTGCCCAACCCATGACTTGAAGCTGGCAGCAGTGGTGTTTGCACTTAAGTTGTGGAGGCACTACTTGTATGGAGACAGGGTGGAGATTTTCACCGACCACAAGAGCCTGAAGTATATTTTCACCCAGAAGGATCTTAACATGCGTCAGAGAAGGTGGCTGGAGCTTCTTGTGGATTACGATGTCAACCTGCAGTATCATCCTGGGAAGGCCAATGTTGTTGCGGATGCATTGAGCAGGAGAGCGGGAGTTTATTTTCTAACAGCGCAACCAGAACTGTTAGCAGATCTTCAGAAGATGGGTATTGAAGTTGTTGTTCCTTCCAGTATGACCTTGATGGCCAGTATGCAAGTTCAGTCCACTATAGTCGAGAGGATCCGGATGGTGCAGTCGGCAGATTCCAAGCTTCAGCGACTCAGAGCAGAGTGTGAGGCAGGACGAAGACCAGAGTTATGCATTCATGAGGATGGTACACTTCGACATGGTAAGCGTCTTTATGTACCCAGCGGAGATATCCGGCAGGAGATCATGTCAGAAGCGCACAGTTCGCAGTATTCCATCCATCCCGGCAGTACGAAGATGTACCGTGATATCCGACAGCATTTCTGGTGGAATGGCATGAAGCGGGAGACAGCTCGGTTTGTCTCTCGGTGTTTGGTTTGCCAACAAGTTAAAGCCGAACATCAGAGACCGGCTGGACTTCTTCAGCCCTTACCGATTCCAGAATGGAATTGGGAGCATGTGACCATGGATTTTGTGACTGGACTACCTAGATCCCCAGCTGGTAGGGATGTTATCTGGGTTATAGTTGACAGGCTCACGAAAGTGGCTCACTTTCTTCCATTCAGAGCTGGTCAGTCGACGGCTCAGCTAGCAGAAATGTACCTCAGGCAGATTGTCAGATTGCACGGTGTGCCAGTCAGTATCACCTCGGACCGAGATTCAAGATTTACGTCGCACTTTTGGCGTAGCTTGCAAGAGATTTTGGGAACTCTTCTCCAGTTCAGTTCAGCATATCACCCGCAGATAGATGGCCAGTCGGAGCGCACGATCCAGACTCTTGAAGACATGTTGCGGTCTTGCACACTTGACTTCGATGGTTCATGGGAAGATCACTTGCACCTGGTAGAATTCTCGTACAACAACAGTTTCCAGGCCAGTATCCAGATGGCACCGTTGGAGGCACTGTATGGTAGGAAGTGCAGATCCCCGCTAGCCTGGGATGATGTTGGAGAGAGACAGATGCTCGGTCCAGAAATGATTGCCCAGACAGTTGAAGTGGTCAGGCAAGTCAGAGATCATCTTCGAGTTGCCCAAGATGGCCAGCGCCATTGGGCCGATTCTCATCGGCGCCCTCTCGAGTTTTCGGTCGGCGATCATGTATTCCTGAGGATTTCGCCTAACCGTGGCGTCATTCGTTTCAGCGTACGGGGCAAGCTTAGTCCTAGGTATATAGGACCGTTTGACATTCTGGATCGAGTAGGAGATGTATCCTATCGTCTCGCTCTTCCACCGTCGCTAAGCGAGGTGCATGACGTGTTCCATGTATTCCAATTACGACGGTATATCCCAGACCCGAGCTACATCCTGGATCATTCTGAATTGGTTGTTGGTACCAACCTTTCGTATGAGGAGAGGCCCGTGTCTATATTGGACCGGAGAGAGAAGATCCTCAAGAACAAGACTATCAAGTTAGTCCGAGTTGCTTGGGGTCATCACTCTTTGGGAGAGTCAACGTGGGAGCGTGAGGATGATATCCGATCGCGATATCCCGACTTGTTTGACTCGTGAGGTATAATGTCTTTCTTATGCCTCATGCCTTCGATTCCTTGCTTGAATGAGTGATTGTCTGCCTAGTTATAGCTTGCATGTGATTAGTATAGCTTGTCATTGCTCCTCTAGCCTCTTGATTAAATTCCGAGGACAGAATTCTTTTAAGGTGGGTAGAGTTGTAATGCCTGTGGTTCGTATTATGTATTTCTGGAATACGTGTACGTATTTATTCTTGTATTGCATGATTTCCTTGCTTAATTTCCTCCCTGGGCTTGGTTTATTCTTGGTTTGGGTTGGCTTGGTTCGGTTGGGATTGCTCTTGGTTCATCATGAACCAAGGGGTGAACCCCCTACCTACCACCACCACTCATATTTATTACCTATTCTTCTTCTCTCTCTTCATTAATCTCTTCTCCTTCTCCATTAAACCCACCACCAACCAAGAACACCCCTTAGGCAAGTGCAACTTGCTTCCACAAGAGAACCTATTTCTATTGTTCTATTAGCTTCTCCTCATGTTTCTAAGACACATTAGAACTTATCATTTTCCATTTTGAGGCTTTAATTTTTGTAGATCTAGAAATTAGTTATTTTCGGATTTTTGGTGGTTTTGATCTATCCAACTTCTTTGTTTTCAAGTTTTGATGGTTCCATGTTGTAGAGAATTTTATTCTAACCAATTTTGACCTTTGAAAAGTTGGATTTTGACTTGTTTTGACCAAGTTATGGACTTTTGAAGCTTTGGGTTCAACCATGGAGTTCCTGCTGATTTGGAGAAGACAGTGAGCAGTGTGCGCGAGCTTTTTAGCTTGCGTCACTGAGCTGCGCGCGCTCTTTAGCGCAGCGCAGTCTGCCTCATACGCTGCCTTTTGGAGGCGTATGTCTTGCATAGGCTGCCTTGATGAGAAGTCGTATGGACCTCATACGCTGCCTTGAAGAGGAGTCGTATGGAGTACATACGCTGCCTTTTGGAAGCGTATGTCTTGCATAGCCTGACATGAGCGTAGCCTGACCTGAGCGTAGCCTGACCTGAGCGTAGATGTCACGACCCGCACCCGTTTTTTTTTTAAACGGATACGAGACGTGTCCAAGCCAGCCTACGCCGCAGTGTCGGCGGTAGAACGCTGTCACGGCCATGAAGATCAAAATCACAAATAATGCTCATTCACAAAATTAATTTAATTTACAATGATCACAAGTTTTACATTTGTAGAAAAATATAAACTTGTACAAATAATTGAAAGACTACAACTCAACTATCTAGCTAATCTCTAGGCTTTGTCTGCAAGTATTCCCGTCACTCCCCAAGCTAAATGAATCCACGGCTAACCTGAAAATGTTGGTTTCCAGTCAGGAATGGAACGAGCACAATCCACTGAATGCAATTTCAAATAAAGAAGGTGACTATAAACAAAGGTTAGACATCAATTATGAGTTTTGAAAATAAACAGAAAATACAGAAAACTAATAGTAAATAAATAGACACAACAGACTTTCCCCAACTGTTAGAAGTACCTTTGATATGTGATCGGTCTCGGGACAGTTATGCGACACGGTCTACACGGTCTAAAGTTACACGGTCTACAGTTACATGGTCTACAGTTATACGGTCTACAGTTACACGGTCTACAGAAAACACCGCAAATAAAGAAACAATGTCTACAGAATAATAATCACTAACTACACAGTTTAAATGCAATAATAAACACTGTCTACACGGTCTACTTTGCAATAAATAAATTACTGTCTACACTGTCTACAAGAAGTAAATAAAATACTGTCTACACGGTCTACAAGAAATAAATGCAACACGGTCTACACGGTCTACACGGTCTAAGGTCAGATCACACATCCTTGGTACTTCTCATTCCCGACTCGACAATTTATAATAGAAAATAATCACATAACCAATGACTAATCAATAAATTATAGTAAAGATCGATATCGAAATGCAAACAATAAACTGTACTCGCCTGTGGTCCTTTGCTGGTGAAACCGACAATCTAAACTACTCAATGTGCCACTATAGTCAAAACCCGTACAACTGTCCCCGGAAGCTGAAATAAACAATACCAATGATCTCAGAATAGTCCAATTAGCTAGGATTGCCTGTCCTTAAGTCCAATTCTGGACACAGGGGCAAAACGATAATTTCGGGCCAAAACGGTGTCCGCCGTTGGACCCGCTTTGCACCGGAAAGCGTGCCAGAGTCAACGGTCTCTAAAGTCGTCAAACTACATGTCTACGGATCCAGTTTTCCGATACGAACCCAACCGTATGTCCAGAGTTGGATTCCGGCGGGCCGTGCACAAAATCGCCCGTTGAGTGGGACCGTGGGACCCGCAAAACGACGTACGATTAAACTGTCTCGGAATTGGACCAAACTTGGCATACAGGACCAGAAAAACGATACGGTCCTGTTGGCGCAAGTTTCGTCTCGATCTGACGATCGTGCACGAAGTAATTGAGAAATTTGCAAAGTGCACGATACGGTGAATTTCGACGGATACGCATCAAATTCGTCGCGCACACGCGACTAATTTGAATTCCGTCAAAGCCCACACGACCACGAAGTCGTTACGCAGCTTTCGATGTCATCGGTTCGCGACCACGTTGCCCGGAATGGCGGGACGGACGTGGTATCGGAGCGTTTTTATTGAATTTCCATATTTTCTAAAACAGGTTTTTCTTGATATTCGAGGATCGATTACTCTGTACACAGTGTATGAAATTCAAAACTACGAAATAGTTTCCGATCTCCTATAGGTTGTCTAAATATGTGTTCAAATATATTTTCTAAAAGTTTACAGGATTGATCGGAATCGGTCCGTAAACGTAGGTTCCTGGACTGCGAAATTATCCTGTTTTTGGACAGGTTTTGTCGAAGTTTGGTTTGATCTCTTGTCGAATCTCGTTATGTTCTGCCTGAACTAATTGACAGGACGTCGAGTTGGTTAGGTTGGCTACCCGATGAATTCGACGGAACGAAAAACGGAGCAGTATGGGCGGAGAAAACTAACCTTGATTTCGCTCGTATTGCTACTGCTACTGCTGTTGAGCGCTGTCATCTCGCGCGCTCGCACGGCCGGTGCGGCGACTCCGGCCGGCCTCCGTTGGCGGCGCGCGCGTAGGGGAGGTCGCCCATGGGTGAGAGGTCGGCGGGGCGTAGGGTTTGAGGTTAGGGTTTATATTTCTCGAGTTTTTTCCTCCCTCGCACCCGCTATATATATACTGCATATATGCAGTCGGCTGTGAACGCGAGGGGATTAGGTTCAGGGGTCGGCTCTCGGGTTGGGGGTTCGAGCCTGGGGGTGAGACCCTGGGCTGCTGTGGGGAAATTTTATTAATGTTTGTTTTCTTTTTCCTTTTTTATTTATTTATTTCTATTTCTATTATATCTATATACACAAATTCATGTATACATTTATATAAATATATTAATACATACAAGTACATGTTTACGTATATATATTAATACATACGAATACATGTATACATATTTATATTAATACACACAAGTACATGTATTTATATATTTATATATATTTATCTAATTAAAGCATATAATCTTGTTTATACATATATATATTAATCTGTTTAAAACATATATACCATATATATCTTTTATATATATATATATATACACATATATAAATTCCTATATATATATATATATATATATATATATATATATATATATATATATATATATATATATATATATATATATATATATATATATATATATAACAAAACAGTATCTATATACGCACACATATTTATATATATATACATATATATTCACACACACAACCATATGTATATATATTTATATATATATACATATACATATATAAATATTCACAAATATATAACAAAACAGTATCTATATACGCACACATATTTATATATATATACATATATATTCACACACACAACCAATTAATAATAATAATATTTAATAATAACCACAATAATATAATAATGATTATAACCCTAATAGCACTGAAATTAAATCGATAATATATATATATATATATATATATATATATATATATATATATATATATATATATATATATATATATATATATATATATATATTGATGAACTCGTCAGATATGCCATTTATTTGGCTTCAGCAATTCGTACAATAATATAAACGCTTATTTAATATTAATATCACCCATATTCTACCCATCACAAATAATTAGAAATTAATTTTTCAATTCCTAAAAATATATACGAATATCCGCATTTACCAAACATGTCTACGAGGTCGTATTGGGTCCCACTACATGCCTACGTGGACTTGAATTTGGCTTAGGCCCAATATGGATAGGTTTGGTACAACTGGACTCCCCAAACTTCAATAATATAATTATTTTAATAAATAAAGCATCGGTACGGGTTAAGACGCAACTTGGCCTGGTTTTTCTAGTTATGACGTCACTATGGCCCGGCCTTCCTTGGCATGGATAATACACTAGTCAAGGCACGTCACTGTACCATTCGTGCCACGATTTCTAGTCACCTTGTACTCCAACTCTCAACCATAGCTAAAATCATCCACCGTAATAATTAACTAAATAATTATTCATAAATCCAAAATCACCATTTAAATGAAATAAATAATAATAAAATATTTTTTTAAAAAATTCGGGAAGGGGAGCTACAGTAGACTGACCTGAGCGTAGCCTGACTTGAGCGCAGTCTGACTCAGGTGCAACCTGATGATTAGGCACAACTGGACCTGACCCTACTTACCCTGGATCTTCTATAGCCCTGTATATTGATATTTTATTAGATATTTAACGTCCATTTTATATCCTTACGCCTTTTTCCTGAACTTGATAATCGCGAATTTACTTGATATGTTTGGAATTGATAATTGAGCATGACGTGATAGTGACCCGTAGTAGTGCACTCCTGACATAATAACCTGACATGACCTGATAGTGGCCCGTCGTGGCGCACTCCTGACAAGTACACTTGGCATGATAACCTGACATGATTATCTCGAATAGCTGTTGCGACGTCTACCTGACATGACATGACCTGTATAATTAATCTGGACACCGTGGACGATTGTGTTTGTATAAATAAACCATCCTGTCTTGCATCATGTCTAGGACAGGGACTTCTGAGTACCACGGTCAGGAGTACCTACTAAAATGGACTAAGGCTAATAACTAGATTAATACATTAGTCATGACGAGATTTTCCAGCTACAGGCAATCCCGTTACCTGGGCACGCCTTGGGATCTGTAGTCTACCGTCGAGTATGGCACATTTCCAGCACACTGTCATGTGTTGCACCCTTCAAGCTACCTAAGGGTACATTCGTTTCCTGGACGATGTACCCACCTGAATTCAACTCTAAACCCGGGTAACCTGGATGGTCTGCAGGGCTTGTGGCTATAGAATAATCTTACTGCATCTTGTTAGTAATTAGGCTTGTGACAACCCTAGTTAGTTAAAGTATCAAGCCGTAATTCTTGCTTGGCCGTGAAGTGATTGGACGGAGTCTAACCAGTCTAGTCTTACCCTGATCCTGTTCCAGATTTTTGAACGACCAGAATGCTTGTATTTATTTTACCGATAGATGGTGAGAATTCCAAGTTCTGTTCAGACGAAGGGTTTCAACCCCGGTCCTTGTTTGGTTTATGGGTTGTAACCTGGTTATCTGAATAGTTCCATGGTTATCTCGTCGTATATCATCCTGGTGTATTTTTTTGATTTCCAGTTCTTACTTTTATTTATATCTTGTGCTGATTGCTGGTTTTAGTTCTTAAGTGAAGCCTCCTTTGTGGCACTTGCTCTTTCTGGGGTCTGACCCAGCTGGTTTTGTATGGCCAAATTTCGGAGCAGCTACCGAGGATCTCCCAACCTTCCTGCCAGATGGTGAACACTAGAAGGAATCCTGGCAACGAGTGGGTTATTTTGGCTCTTCCACTATATTGTAAAAGTATTCTTTTGAGGCGTATAGCCGACGAGCACATGTTTAGCTCGATTGCACTTACTTACTGTCTACCTACGGGCTATAATATGATTAACAGATCCTAGGGTTGATCATGTATGACTAAACTCTTGCTAGTCCTGACATTTTATAACGACTAGCTTCATGATCAACTGAATATGTAATGTTTGGGACGCCTTACTATTGTATATTTAATGATCATACATCTTGTGACTTTTACTTACTTTCTTGTGATTGAGACACTAGGCTTGTTCATGACCTTAAGAGACTGTTGGCTTGTAGTTAAACCCTCATGTATCTAGACAGCCGTGACCGTATAGCGAGATGGATTCCATTTCATATACGTAGCTGGCTATGTCTGCCCCCGCTCTCCAGTATTCTGGTTCTGGGGCGAGACACACTTCTCGTCTCAAAATTTTCTTTTGTGTGGGATCGTATAATTATTAACCCATTGATTTATCAGCATAGCCAATAAAGTAGCTGCTTACAATTGAACTTTGGTCTGCATTTTCTTTACACATTAATATAGACATTAAAGTCTATAGTCAATAAAATCCAAATCTTATCAGACAAGTCGTTCAACTCTATTTCTAGAGATGTGACCTAATCGCTTATGTCATAATGAGGCTAAAAACATTTATTGTTAATTTTGTGTTTAGTACCACATGATTGCACTTGCAAGGTTTCATTTAAGCTGCAATAGTTTCAACTGAATATAGGTGATCATAAATCTTAAAGGAATCGTTACCAATAATATTTGGATTTAAAGATAGACTAAACTTATTATTTCTAAATGAACAATGATAACCGAATTTGTCCATTAAGAAAACTGAAACTGAATTTGTCTAAAAGACAGTACAATAAAAGTGTCTATCAAATCCAAATAATAACCGGTTCCTAAAAATAACCTAAAATGTCCTATTACATCCACTTCTACCGATTTTCCGTCACCACATAGATGTATCTTTCACCATCAATTGGCTTCACTACAACAAAAATACCCTTTAATGACGCTTGATAAGGGGATTTAACGACGGCTGATACCTAAGCGTTATTAAAGTTCAAAATACATTTTTTCTATGACGGTTTGGGCTAATCCTGGACTTTTTATAACGTTTATAAAACAAAACGTCATTAATATTTTAGAGCGGTGGCAAACTTGTAATATTTTTTAAGTTCAATTTTTGGCAAATCCTTCTACAACCCGCACTTCAACAAAAAATTCTCTCCCCCAATTCTGATCGGTCTTCTCCTTCTCCTCATTTCTCATCCCTCCTCTCCCCCAACTCCAAAATCCAAAGGAAAGATCCAAAACCCTAACTCTAGTTCAGCAACACGCTCCTCTCCTCCTCTTCTTCTCCTTCCTTTCCCCCAACTCCAAAACCCTAACCCTAGAGCCCGTTCTCGTCAAAATTAGGGCTGCGACGGATGATAGAGGAGGCCGACGCTGACGGCGACGGCTTCATCAGCCTCGACGAGTTCATCGACCTCAACATCCTCCAGGTGGACCCCACCGTCGCCGTCGAGGACCTCCGCCACGCCTTCTCCATGTTCGACCTCGACCGCAACGGCTCCATCTCCGCCGAGGAGCTCGCCAAGGTGCTGCGGAGCCTCGGCGAGGGGGTGTCGGTCGCGAAGTGCAGGAAGATGATCGACGGCGTCAACAAGGACGGGGACGGCATGGTCAGCTTCGAGGAGTTCAAGGTCATGATGTCCGGATCGGGAGGAGGAGGGATCATGAAGATCGCCGGCAGCGGCGCCGGGGGCGGCGGTAATTTGGTGACCAAACAAATCCAGTCGGTAACTATGACAAGAAATTTTTATATGCTCCACTACGAAAGCAATATAAAGCATAGGATCTCAATCTACAAATGAAACAAAGTCTAGTGACACAAGAAGTCAAAATAAAATTAATTTGTGGTAATTTGGTGGCCAAACTAGCTAGAGGTTACATAAGCAGGCACAGTAGAAGATTACACACCACTGCTCCATAAATATATAGTATATATATCCCAATTTTGTACCATCTTTCTTGGATCTGTTCATAAAATCTTGGATAAATTATACAAGCTGAACTTAACAGTGAAAATATAATCACTACTCCAAACAATACAGAGATTCATCCAAAGAAGAGAGTATGAATAAATGAATACTCCAAGATTAAAACTAAAATCAAAGGTCTTTATTAGATGAATGAGAAAAATGTAAGGGAGAAGAGTGAGGAAATGGTCATCGTGACAATGAGACATTTAAAGGGATTTTCTGCAAGTAAGTAGATAAAAAAAGCCCCTAAATGCCAGACTGATTCCTAGTCTGAGCAACAACAGCTTAAAAGCATTTACAGAACTTGGCAATGCCTATTTACAGAAAATTTTATCCATAAAACAAAGGATAAAAAATTGCCTAGATTTTATATAGAAGAATAAATTCATTGTTCCTTTCTCTGCAGTGTTCGATGAATCCGCCATGACCAAACAAGCAAGAAAATGGCAAGAGCCAACCCTACGGAGATCCAAAAAACTATCAACCAAGCAGGCATCGATTTGGGGAACAGACCTGGAGAAACAAAAAATATATCAGTTGATTAAGAAATCGATTGACAGCTCTTTCGATATGTCAGGTATGCAACCTAGGTTGTCTACTCGCGATACCTATCGTGTATCGATTTGCTTGCGTTTGTGTTTCGTGTGATACATTAACTTTTGAGAGTTTAAGTTTATATTTCTAAATCTATATAAGAACATGATTTAGTACATTTTTCTCATAAATTTTTTATTTGTTTCATCTTTACATGTCTAGTTCAAGAATCCAGATTCTTAAGTATACATTACATAAGCAAAAAAAATGATACTATCTATCAACATATATGCATCGTATTGCAACAATCTATACGTAACGAAATGGTACTGTATCGTGTTATGATCATAGTATCGATTATGCAACTCTTCCTAGTATTACATTTGTTTCATACAAAAGCTATGATGTATCTTATAATTTATCTTCTCAACCAGAAGTTTTCTTGATGGGTCAGTTAAATGAGATGTTTTGTAAGGATCGAGTTTAATGAAAGCAGGATAAATTATACCATTCACGATCCTTGTGCTAAAAGTTGGCAATCCTCTCAAATGTTTGTAAAGGCAAGGTTATGTTTCATAAATGAAGAGCTTTATATGCATATAGATGGTAGCACGACAAGATCTATTCGTCATTTTCTTCCTATGCATAAATGGTTACGGACAAGAAACTTTATAGATTGTGTCCATTTGCATGATCTATTTTTCAGTATTAACCGACTTCTATTACTGTACCACATTTTAGATAGATTTTAGATAGACGATTTGTCATTGTTAGGGATTATCCTAGTCAAAATTTGTTTTTGTACTTTTCCTCTGATGTTGTCATTTCTTGATTATCTAGGTTTGTTGACATTCTACAAGAAGCTCCATTATTTGGTCATTGACAACCTACAAGCATTCTTGGCAGTGTTTTTCACAGTTTCATATTGGCAAGCATACATTTTTTCTAATTTACTTTCTTTTTCCTACTGAAGGATCCAATGCATTGCATTCTCATTAAGTTAAAATCATGAATATTTTTGGTCATTCTGGTTACATTCTAAAAGGGTGTGGTTAAATGCATCATATTTTTATTCATTTTATTCCTTTTGTTGACTTTGCTCGTAAAAGAATTTTCAGTTTATATTCTTTCTCTTTACCCCTACATTTTCTTGATTCTTTAAATCAATTAAATAGTTTTGATATTATTAATTTTTTTTTTTGGAGAACTTGTTGAAGCAAGGAGTGAGTTTGCTAGTCATCTTATCAAATGTTTTTTTTGGGTATACAATGTACCATTAGGTTTGTTTTTGAAATTCCATTTATATCTTGACATCTTTATTGAGACATGTAAAGTTTGATTATTTTTAACAAATTCAGGTCAAAAAATTACGAAACACCTTACTGCTTCAAACTTATAGAAGTTGATTCAGACAATCTATTATAAGTTCCAGCAATTTTCTTAGGTCTGTTTGATTATTTTAATTGAAGAAACTAATGCTTTTTTTTTTCGTTCGTGACATATTGTTGTATAAAGTTGGAGATACTTTTCCTATATATAGATATAGATGGGGTAAACCATCTAAACCCTCCACATGTGTAGCAGTTTAGTTTCCTATTCCTCCATAAACACTGATATGTTTAATCATTAATTAATTCCGTTTGGTTTTTGTAAATGAGATGTTTTGTAAGGATCGAGTTTAATGAAAGTAGGATAAATTATACCATTCACATTAAACTGTTTTTGAAATTCACATTAAACTGTTTTTGAAATGGCCGGCGGAAGGGTAGAGGTTAGGGGAGGTGGGGAGGGGGTAGTTTAGGTTTTTTTTTAAATGTCATTAACGGCCATTTCTAACGGTCAACAGACGGTAGGGGGCTTTTCGAGCAAGTCGTATATTGCGGGGGTCTTCATTTGCTAAATTTGACTAAATGGTCTTTCTAGACAAAAGGTGCAAATTTAACGAGTTTTTTTTTTTTTTGCAATTTACCCTATAAAAGTTTTATCAGATTTTTTCCACAAATCCTCGATTCATATGGCCATACAGTATGAACAAGTATTCCTCTGTCTACAGGCACTCGAAACACAAAGATGGTATAGAAGTATAGAAGTATCATTTAGTTGTAGAATTATGATAAATTCTTCATGCTGCTATTGTCTTTGGGTTTGGAAAAAAAAATCTGCTGACATTATGTTGTTGCCTTTGCTCGGAAAATCATGAGCTACTAACTTGCTGTCTAGCTAGCCTATTCAGTCTTTTCGTTTAATCTATTTATAAAAAAATATTGAGTACACTCTATCCTTTAAACACAAGGAATTTCATGAATTTCAATATTCAGTATATTTTTGTTTTGGGACATCTCATGCATGTTACTGCAGTTCTTATTATGCAGTTGCTACAGTTGCATTCTAGGTCATCGGACACATTTGCAATCAAAATTTCAGTCCAGGTTGCAGTCCTACTGGTGTTTGGATATATGAAACCAGCACCTGGACTATAGAATGGATGGCTTTTGAAACATACCACCTGGTGATTGGATATATGAAGCCAACATTTTTCATGAGTCAGACTTATGGTTTTATTATTTGTTAATTTGAACTTCTATGTAGCCTCCTTTGGTGGGGTTGAATTGATTTTTGTCATTTGATTGATTGTTGTTTCTTATTTGTTTGTAGAAACAACTGTTGAGGTCTTGCCCAGACTCTGCCAAATTAAATATGCCAGGATTAACTTCTTTACGTGGATATGCCCCGTGAGTATCAGAATGCCTCGGGACATATTGTCCTGGACTATGCTAAGGCTATTCAGGAGAGTGTTAACATTATGGCAGGAAGAATGGCGTAGAGGCCTCAAAGCACTACGGGCCGATACTATCAGCAAACTCAAGAAGGCACTACCAGAATTGGAGAAAGAGGTTGGATGGAGATTTTTGATTATGTATTCAATTTAGGCTTATTTCTACACCTTAGCATTTTGTTGCACTTTGTTCTCAATTGTGAGGGAACCACTACTATGTGTTTTATTGTTGTAAATATATATATGTATTTGGATATTCAATGTAATGAAGATGTTGAGATGTACTCTATTTTGAGAAATGTAATAAAGATGGTGATATATAATGTTAAGTTTTTGGAATGTAATATATACTGTGCAGTATAGAGCATTATAAATATGCTAATTTGAATAGTATAAAGTGTTATAAATGTGCTGCATTGAGCCTATACATATTATCTATTCATGACGTTTTAAAATTGTTCTGAATTGTGCACTATATATTAACTATTCATAACGCTTTTATAGAAACTATTCATGACGGTTATTTTATGACGCTTTTAAAAAACATTTATAACACCCGTTTTCATAACGGTTGCTGTGGAAAAAAAAAAGCGTCATGGTTCGTCATTAATGACGCTTTTTAGCCGTCATTAAAAGGGTTTTTTGTTGTAGTGTCGGTAGCTCAGACAACCTTGTCTATAAACACTAATGTGGGTAGTAGCACCAGAATCTAACCACCACGTATTTTTAGGTACTAAATCTAAATTAACCTCGGAACAGACTAAATTTAGAAATGTACTTTTCTTTATACGCCATGCGTGGTACTTTGTACATTTCTTCCTTATGTGTCATGTCTTATCACAAAAGAACAACCCTTAGTTTTATATTATTGTTTCTTTTGATTTGGACCCTTAGCAGCTACTGTATTCATTTCTTTTTGTCCTTAAAATTTATCCCATTAAACATGAAAATTAAAATCTTATTGGCAGATATTTTAACAACATTAACTGTAAAGAGAACAAAACAACAAAAAATTAACATGCTCTAACAAATAACCAAAACGTAAAATATAGTCAAACAAATTCAAATAATGGTGAACCCCATCTCAAGATATCTAGTGCATCATTAATATCAAGTCTTTGGACAGTGATATTAACTACAAGTGGTACTCTTGGTGTAATGATCAAACATTGACAATAAGTCATGTCAAATAATAAGCCTATCTTTGGATCGGGTTATTATTCACATGTAAACCGTATAATTGTCACACATTTATCACCACAAGTATGTGTGTAATTCGGCCAAGTATTAACCTTCCTTTGGGTCGGCTAATACCTACATGAATATACACACACAAACATCTGACATCCCTCATAGACTATTTATGCAAGAGATGTCACTTTGTCGTTATCTTGTTTCAATGAGTCTATTCAGAATATTAGACAACTATTGCTAGTCTCAAAAGTTACCGAAAATTTGAATGTTGACTAAATCTTACAAAACTGAATCATGTCCAAATCTTTATGCTTATTTGAATTAAATAATCATAAATCCTTATGCACATGCATATTTAAAATAAGATAATCATAAGCATGTGAATCTCTTTATATGATTCAAACAAATATTCTTAATTTGACTAGACTGAGCATTGTCAACATAATAAAATTCACGTAATATTTTACTGAAGATATGGACCAATAGATTGCTTCAAATATATGACTTAGAACATAAATTTATTGGAAACTAAATTCCAACCGATACTGTAAGGCCCTTAATTTTGCTGTATCTTTCTGGGAATGGCTCTGCCGGTCAAAACAACACTGATAGTATACATATTAAACATTTTTCTATGATCATGTATAACTCCAAAGAGATTACAATAGTAGTACTTATGACAAATTTAAATCACCTTGATTCCTTCACATGCAGCCAGGCTCTTAGTATTTCTGGCTCCAAAATAGTTACTCATCTTCATCGACAAAATAGTCATTGATAATGATCATGGAAAGATATAAACTACAAAAAAATAAAATATCTACTGCACATTCAAAGCACCATTTTACTGTAATTGTATGCCATTGCTCTTCCCTTGGTCCATCATTTTCAATATTTTCGACTTACACATATAATTGAAAGAAACCCATTATTATTTGCAAGCAGAGAAATAAACAAATATGCAAAAAATACCATAGAAACCTCAGATTAGAAATCCGAATACCCATATTCGGATCCGGAATGGCCGAGTAAAATATGTGGATCATTAAAATAAATTAATCTAGCAATCAGAACCCTACATTAATTTTGATTTAACGATCTAGGGTTTCTGAACACCAACAAAATTGATATGTAAACTTCAAACTCATAAATCAAACAAGGAGGCTCTGATACCACTTGTTAGAATTTATTGTACCATGTCGATTCATGAGATGAAGAACATAAATTAAATTGATTGCGAAAGCGTACCTGAATCCATTGCTAGACTTGATGGATGTTGAAGCGATCGTCTCTTTATTGGGTTCGATCTTCCAACTTGCTACGACCCTTAATAACAAAGGTGAATCCGAATCCTTTGTCTCTCTCTTTTTGTTGATGGGGATGCAGAAGAGAAAAAAAGAGAAAACTTCTCTTTGGTGGCCGCATAAGTTGGGGATCATAATCCTAATGAATACACACACACACACACACATATATATATATATATATATATATATATATATATATATATATATATATATATATATATATATATATATATATATATATATATATGTGTGTTGTGATATTTCTAATTTGGCCCTCATCAAATTAGAATTATCTCCGATATCTACACATTAATTCCATGACAATTATACCCTTAAGCCAATTTTTCAAATAGACCACTTAATTTGGCTTAATTATTTAGATAGCCCAAACACAATTAATTTTACATGTGTGGCCCCATAATTATTGAATAATTCCAATATGTGAAATTCGGACATTGAACTGAAAGTCTGAAAGTAGGATTATAATGAAGAAAATTATCATTTCAATGGATAACATGGAGGTCCAAGTAAGAGCATCATTAGTAAGGCTCATCTCAAATTTCTAGTTTCTATATTTAGAATGTAGCAGCTCATTTTGTAAAATAGTAAAACTTATTCTATATTTTAATTTATAGATATTTAAGGTCCATTCCACCCACAAGAGCTATAGGTTGGACCTGGGAATTTTTAAATTCAGAATGTAGAAAATTAATTTGTAGAATAATAAGTCTCAATTTGGTGTTGGAGTGGGTGGGGTTCCCAACCTATGTGGAGAAGACCCCGGAGTGCAACGAGCGCCGTTCGTGTGTCGAAGAAGCTCGGGAAGTAGGCGACGTGGAGTCGCTGCTGCTGTTGCTGCCTAGAGGGAGGTTCTGGAACAGGGGATCCGAGTTCGGGCCGAACTCGGTCCCATGGCGAGTTCGGGCCGAACTCGGTCTGGCCACTCCAGCATTGTGGCGTGAGGTTCTGGATGCTCGACACAGAGTTCTGGCCGAACTCTGTGTCGTCGGGGCTGAAGCGGATTTCTGGATGAGTTTTCATCACTGGATCTAATCCAACGGTCCAGGTTGGCTGCGGGATTAGGGAGTTATATTGGGATTTCCCAACCCTAATTCAGTGTGCAACATAACGCAAGAGAACACAAGTTTGAGAGAGGAGGAGGCAAGAGTGCCATTGCAACTTCGGAGAAGAAGATGGAGGATTGAAGGTCGTTATTCGAAGGAGATCGTGTTCGGGTAATCTCTACTCGTCGTTCTCGCTCTTCGTAGCCTTGTAATCATTGTTCTTATCTCTGACTGTTGTGGGAATCCGATTTGGATCGGGAGGAGTTTGTAGAGGGTGTAATTCTTCTATTCCATTAGTGGAGGCTTCTTAGGGTTGGACTCCGATCGTCCCGTGATTTTTTCCGCAAGGGTTTTCCACGTCAAAAATTCTCTGTGTCTGCGTGGTTTGTTTTGTGTGCTTGTTTTTGGGTTCGTGCGTTGTTTTGCTCGGTCCTCTCGCAGGTACTCTCCGGTTTGGGGAAAGGTTTCCGCGCTTCTTTCCCAACAGAGTGGTATCAGAGCTTTGGGTTCAAAGGGTGTCAGTAGTTGACAGAGAAACCAGAGAGGAGAGATGGACGCGAAGCCGGTGCGCATGGTGAATCTTAATGGCACAAACTATCATTATTGGCGGAGCAAGATAAAAGATTTGCTATTTGTCAAGAAGCTGCATCTACCCGTGTTTGTATCCGAGAGGCCCAGTGATAAATCCGAGGAGGACTGGACGTTCGAGCATATACATGTGTGTGGGTACATACGGCAGTTTGTTGATGAGAACGTGTACAACCACGTTGCCAATATTGAGCACGCGAAGACGTTGTGGGATAAGCTGGAATCCTTGTATGCGAAGAAGACCGGGGTAAATAAGTTGTTCCTGATCCGAACGATGATGGGTCTGCGATACAAGGATGGGGCGTCTATTTCGGATCACTTGAGTGAGTTCCAGGGCGTGGTTGACCAGCTATCTTCTATGGGAGTCAAGTTCGACGACGAAGTTTAGGGACTGTGGCTGCTGTGTACATTGCCAGACTCATAGGAGATCGTACGAGTATCTATGATCGCTTGTGCTCCAGAGGGCGTGGTCAGTCTGGAGTTTGCCAAGAGCGGGGTGTTGAATGAAGAGATGCGGAGACGTTCTCAGGGCACTTCATCCACATCCCACCACTCAGAGGCATTAGTTTCAGAGAGCCGCGGAAGGGGCAAAAGCAGGGGTCCAGGTGGTGGCAGAGACAAGAGCAGGGAGAAGTCCAAGGGTCGTTACGAGGACTCAGAGTGTTACCATTGTGGTAAGAAGGGCCATATCAAGCGGAACTGTTTCGCTTGGAAGAGAGAGAAGAAGGACGACAAGGGGAAGCAAGAAGAGAACACTACAGCGGCGGCCTCGACGCATGGAGGCGATGTGATCGTCGTAGGTGATGAGGTCATTACTAACCTCGCCTGCGATAACAATTCTTGGCTGGTGGACTCAGGGGCTTCAGCACATGTATCTCACAACAGGGCACTGTTTGCCACTTACACGACAGGCGACTGCGGCATGTTGAAGATGGGCAACGGAGATGTGTCGAAGGCGGTTGCCGTTGGAGATGTGCATTTGAGAACGAAGACGGGTGCGGTTCTTGTTCTCAAGGATGTTCGTCATGTCCCTGATATCCGTTTTAACCTGGTGTCGGTTGGAAGGTTGGATGACGAGGGATTCTTCAGTCTCTTCGGGAACAGTCAGTGAAAGCTTTCCAGAGGTTCGTTGGTGATTGCCAGAGGAAGCAAGAAGTCCGGTCTCTATTATATGGAGGGGAGCGCACAGGGGGCACAGGAGGTGAACGCAGTCAGTGATGCGTCTACCGAGTTATGGCACAGGCTGCTCGGCCATATCAGCGAGAAGGGGATGAGCTACTTGGTGAACAGGAAGGTGATTCCGGGGCTCAAGTCTACAAAGTTGGAGAAGTGCACGCACTGTTTAGCTGGGAAGCAAAATAGGGTGTCTTTCCAAAGTCACCCAAGTTCGAGGAAGCCGGCGTTGCTCGAGTTGATTCACTCGGATGTCTGCGGTCCTATGAAGGTAAAATCTCTTGGTGGTGCTTCTTACTTTGTGACTTTTATTGATGACTGTTCCAGGAAGGTTTAGGTCTATGCCTTAAAGACCAAGGATCAGGTGCTGCCTACTTTCAAGGAGTTTCAGGCCTCCGTTGAAAGGGAGACGGGCAAGAAGTTGTTGTGTGTTCGGTCCGACAATGGCGGCGAATACATCGGTCCCTTTGATGCGTATTGCAGAGAGCAAGGGATACGACACCAGAAGACTCCGCCAAAGACACCTCAGCTCAATGGTGTAGCGGAGCGCATGAACAGGACACTGATGGAGAGGGTGCGGTGTTTGCTGTCAGAAGCAAACTTGCCGGGCAGTTATTGGGGTGAGGCTCTTCTCACAGCTGCTTATATTATTAATTTGTCTCCTAGTGCTCATTTGCAGGGTGATGTGTCTGACAAAGTATGGTACGGCAAAGAGCCGTCATACAGTCACCTGCGGGCGTTTGGTTGTAAAGCCTTCGTGCATGTACCGAAGGACGAGAGGACCAAACTTGAGCCGAAGACGAGGCGATGCGTCTTTGTCGGCTACGGTCGGGATGAGTTTGGCTATAGACTCTACGACCCAGTAGAAGGAAAGCTCTACAGAAGCAGGGACGTGGTGTTCGTCGAGGATCAGACCATGACCAACACTCAGGATTCCGAGACGCCTTCTGAGGCTGAGGAATTGCCTGAGTTAGAGTCATTTCGCTTCGAGCAGTTTCCAGAGGACATCGCAGAGGATCCAGTTATGAGAAAGCCGGTACATGGAGTTGCTCCCAACCTTGATCATCAGCCTGCTGATGGTGGTCAGGGTGTCCCTCAGGAGGATGAGCATGCCGGAGAGGCAGTTCCTGAAGGGGAGGAGGCTGTTGGTATACAGCCAGCACCAGTGGCTCCACTGAGGAGGAGTGACAGGGTTCGTCGACCATCTACGAGATACTCACCGGATGAGTATGTGCTACTGACTGACGGGGGAGAGCCCGAAAGTTTCGCAGAGGCTATGGAAGACGAACACAGGCAGGAGTGGATGGTGGCTATGCAGGAGGAGATTAGTTCCTTGCACACCAATTCTACTTATGATCTGGTGCGGTTGCCAAAGGGCAAGAAGGCTTTGAAGAATCGATGGGTGTTCAGAGTGAAGCAGACTGATGATGCTACTCGCCCTCGATACAAAGCGAGGCTGGTAGTTAAAGGCTACGGTCAGCGGAAAGGCGTGGATTATGATGAGATCTTTTCGCCTGTCGTCAAGCATTCGTCTATTCGGGTGGTGCTAGCATTAGCAGCCAGTCTCGACTTGGAGGTCGAGCAGATGGACGTGAAGACGACATTCCTCCACGGTGATCTTGAGGAGGAGTTATACATGGAGCAGCCGGAGGGTTTCTGTGAGAAGGGCAAGTCACATTTGGTCTGCCGGTTGAGGAAGAGCTTGTATGGTCTGAAGCAGGCTCCGAGGCAGTGGTACAGAAAGTTTGAATCGTTTATGGGGGAGCATGGTTATGCACGGACGACGTCGGACCATTGTGCATTTGTGAGGTATTTTGCCGAGAATGATTTTATCATTTTATTGCTCTATGTAGATGATATGCTATTAGTGGGTCGGAATGCCACTAGGATAGCGGAGCTGAAGCGCCAACTGGGCGCGGCCTTCTCTATGAAGTATTTGGGCGCAGTGAAGACTATTCTTGGGATGGAGATCAGCCGAGAGAGAGAGTCCAAGCTGCTACACTTGTCCCAAAAGAAGTACATTCACCGGGTACTTCAGCGTTTCGGGATGGACGGGTCGAAGAAAGTGAGTTCCCCCCTCGCGGCTCACTTTAAGTTCACTGAGGAGCAGTGTCCATCTACCGAGGACGAAAAGGAAGATATAGAGCGGGTTCCAAATGCTTCAGCTGTGGGGAGCCTTATGTATGCTATGGTGTGTACGAGGCCAGATATTGCTCATGCAGTTGGTACGGTTAGCAGGTATCTTTCAAATCCTGGAAGGGTACATTGGAGTGCGGTCAAGTGGATTCTACGATACCTTCAGGACACTGCCGGTTGGAGACTTTCCTTTGGTGGTGACGAGCCGAAGCTGGTTGGGTATACCGACGTTGATATGGCTGGAGATGTAGACACGAGGCGATCGACTTCAGGCTACGTGATGATGTTTGCGGGAGGAGCGGTGTCGTGGCAGTCGCGGTTGCAGAAGTGTGTTGCCTTGTCGACGACAGAGGCAGAGTATATTGCGACGGCGGAGGCTTGCAAGGAGCTGTTGTGGATGAAGAAGCTGTTGCAGGAAATAGGACTGAAGCAAGAGCAGTATACTTTGCTTTGCGACAGTCAGAGTGCTATCCATCTTGTGAAGAATCAGACGTTTCATAGCCGGTCCAAGCACATCGAGACTCGGTATCATTGGATACGGGATGTGGTTGAGAAGAAGGACGCGGAGCTTGAGAAGGTTCATACAGATGACAACGGAGCTGATATGTTCACGAAAATTCTACCAAGGGGGAAGTTTGAGTACTGCAGGCAGATCGTCGGGATGACGATATCCTTCCCATAGTTGTGAAGGGGGAGATTTGTTGGAGTGGGTGGGGTTCCCAACCTATGTGGAGAAGACCCCGGAGTGCGACGAGCGCCGTTCGTGTGTCGAAGAAGCTCGGGAAGTAGGCGACGTGGAGTCGCTGCTGCTGTTGCTGCCCAGAGGGAGGTTCTGGAACAGGGGATCCGAGTTCGGGCCGAACTCGGTCCCATGGCGAGTTCGGGCCGAACTCGGTCTGGCCACTCCAGCATTGTGGCGTGAGGTTCTGGATGCTCGACACAGAGTTCTGGCCGAACTCTGTGTCGTCGGGGCTGAAGCGGATTTCTGGATGAGTTTTCATCACTGGATCTAATCCAACGGTCCAGGTTGGCTGCGGGATTAGGGAGTTATATTGGGATTTTCCAACCCTAATTCAGTGTGCAACATAACGCAAGAGAACACAAGTTTGAGAGAGGAGGAGGCAAGAGTGCCATTGCAACTTCGGAGAAGAAGACGGAGGATTGAAGGTCGTTATTCGAAGGAGATCGTGTTCGGGTAATCTCTACTCGTCGTTCTCGCTCTTCGTAGCCTTGTAATCATTGTTCTTATCTCTGAGTGTTGTGGGGATCCGATTTGGATCGGGAGGAGTTTGTAGAGGGTGTAATTCTTCTATTCCATTAGTGGAGGCTTCTCAGGGTTGGACTCCGATCGTCCCGTGGTTTTTTCCGCAAGGATTTTCCACGTCAAAAATTCTCTGTGTCTGCGTGGTTTGTTTTGTGTGCTTGTTTTTGGGTTCGTGCGTTGTTTTGCTCGGTCCTCTCGCAGGTACTCTCCGGTTTGGGGAAAGGTTTCCGCGCTTCTTTCCCTACATTTGGAGCCCAATTCTAAATTTACAATATTTTTTTTCATATTAATTTTTTACCACACAATCTTTGAAACAAAAGCTCATTTTAAACTTTTATACTATTCTCATACGAATCCAACTTATTCTACATTTACGTTTATTTTAAAATTATTAAATTTTGACCATCTACTAATTATGCTCTAAGAACCATGATGACTACAAAGCTGATGAACTTATGTAACTGAAAAAATAGAATAAGATAAGCATAGTCACTTTCCGACCTTCAATGTGGTCTAATGTTGGCTTCGAAAGAGAAAGATGATCCATGGCATCACAAACTCGATACTCTCTGTTACTGACAAGTACTTCATGAGAAGCGAAAAATGAACAAAATTCTGACACACACAAACAATCAACCACATTCAAATGAAAACACAAGTATTTTTACATGGAAATTCAAATAAAAATTAGTAATGAAAATGGGACGTCCCATGTTAACGACGGACATACGACTTCTCGGCGACGGGTGGGCGATAGACTTATGACCAACGGAATACTAAAAGAAATAAGTTAGGAACGGATCAGCGACTACCTAGCGAGGGAGGCGATGGTTTAATGGCTAACTTTTTTTTTGTCGCTATTAAGATAAAGTTACCGTCTGATACACAAAGAGTATTAGTGTCTGTCGTTATTTCTATCGCTAAGTTAGTTGTTGAGGTAGCGACGGATATGTGTGTCGTTATTCTGTCGCTAAATTTTCGTTGCCGGTTAGTCAAAACAACGAGTCATCAGCAACTAAAATTAAACATCTATATATAAACTAGCGATGGAATTTTTTTCTCGATATTCCATCTCTATTACTGTTTAGCAACAGAATATGTCATATTAGCGACGGAAACGTGCATCGCTATTTTGATGAATTTTTGTAGTGGACAATCTAGAGTCCAATCCTAAAATGCCTCCACTATATAAAATAAAAATACATAACTCCTATTAAACTTCTCGTGATAATGTAAAGACATTACCTAAGAATAAGAACATGAATCTACTTTGCCAAAGAGCGAAGATATACAAATATTCTCGAACATCTCTTGAAAGTTTCACTTGTTATTGTCTTATTCTCTTAGAGCTCGTTTGGATCAAGTTTTTGTATTTCTAGGAATAGGTTTTCAATTCCTTTCCTATGGAAAAGGAATTCAACATTTCCATACCCATGTTTGGTTAGGTTGGGAATATGGAGTTCAAATTTTTTATCTCCATGTTTGATTTACAAATGGATAGAAATATTAATTTATTTAGTTTTCCTTTAATACCCTTTCATTAATTTCATGATGATTTACATGTTTGGAATATAAGTTAAAATTTTGAAAATAAAAAGAGGGTATAACCGTTCAAACAAAATAGCCAAACACCATTCCTAGGAAAGCAAATCTATTCCCATGGGCGACTTGGGAATAGCTTTTCCAAGTCAATGTGAATAGCTTTCCCTCCTAAGTCTCTCCTATTTTCTTCTCATTTTCAATCCTAAACATATCAAATATAGGTAAGGAATTCAAAACCCATTCTCAAGTCACAAAAACTTGAACCAAAAACTTGAAACAAAAAACTTGAACCAAACGCCCCCCTCTCCAATGATGTTAGACAATTCTATTTAAAATATCTCCTAATAATTTCAAACCTATAGAGTCATCTAGACCATCAAGAACAGATCATAAAACTGATCCTACACTACCTCTGCCCCGATTCGAAAATTCGGTCGAATTTAACACGAGGTTTTATTTCTTGAACACTAAAACGAAGTCGAAATTCCAACCGAAATTTCAAAAGTAGAAAATCCATCTAGAATTCTAAAACTCGAGAATTGAACAGAATTTTCAATTTGAATGCTATGGACAAAACCGAAACTTGTCCTTCTCGACTCATTTCATCCTTTGAATTACGCTCATCACAAATCGAACTTTCTCTACATAGGAAACTCGTTCCAAAAAAGAGCAATACTAGAATTACAATCCATTTACAACCGTCTATGTGACGGTTGTCAAATGGATCCCCTCCCATATAAGGTAGAGAAAAGAGGAGAGCCAATTGTCAGCTGTCACGTAGACGGTTGTAAATGAATTGTAATATATTTGATTGTAAACTTAGCATTTTGCCCACCAAAAAAAAAACTATTTCTAACTCGTATTGTCACGCACGAGAAGTTTTTCAACGTCGCTATTGGTCGCTATTGATGTTGCCACTAATGGAAATATATTCTTAAGGGGACGTCGTCAAAAGACCTTTACTGAGAAAAGTTTGGTAATCCATACAAACATCGGATGGTTAAATAATAGGTAAAAATGATGTAACTAAACTCTATCATATTCTTTTCACTATTAGAAATTATAAAGACTAGTAATGTGTGTGCGAAAAAATGTAAAAAAATTAAATATAAATTTATTTAATTTTTTTTATCAAACTTAGGTTTTGAACTCAAACAACTAAGAAAAATACATCCTACCTTAACCACTTAAGTTAGAGTATTAGTTGTAAATATATCTGATTAGATAGTTAAATATTTAGTTAATTTTTTTAAAAATAATTAATGGAATATTTAGGTAGTTAATCAGTTATGTATTATTATTTTTTAAATTTATTAAAATGGTTGATGATATTTATACGGCTTAGACGGCTCACTTTTGAGCCGTTTTGAAGCCTCTTTATATTATTACTAGTAAAATCACGTGCATTGTAGCTAGAGCTAAAATAATTTTTCTTCTATCTAATCTTATCAAAATATAATTTAAGTTAAGATTTGTTATATATATAAATTAAGATTTATATAAATTTAATTTAAACTTAATTATATTTTGTTATGGATATATGTGAATAAAAGGAAGGGTATTCAGTTACGCGGAAAAAAAATAAAAAAAAAGGATACTCTGTTGTGTGGCAAAAAATGAAAAAAAGTTTAAAATTATAATTTTTTTCTTATTTTTTTAATTAAATGATTAATGATATATATACGATTTAAACAATTCATTTTTGAACTAATTCGAAACCGCATTATATAGTTGACGAGTAGACTATCTGTGATACAATTGACAAGGATGTCTGCCACTTACTACTAGAAAGTCCTAGGGAGTAAGATTAAGGGGCTATTTGGTATGGAGTAGGTGCACTACAAGTGAAGTGAAACTGGAGTAACCATGCCACTTTTTCGGAAACTCCTCACACTTTCTCTGTTTGGTTGGAGCTGCAACTCCGACTGCAAGTGTCACATCTTTGACACTTGCAGTTCATGTCTCCTGCATTTCTTCTCCCATCTATTTGCATCAAATTTATCTTGCAACTCGCTTGAAAGTGGGTTTGGGGTGCTGGGAACAGGAGACGAGGAGGCCCAGGGAGGCTCGCCGCGGCCGCGACGAGCTTCTAACAGCCTCAAGCTCCGAAGCCAGACGACGGTCGAGGTTCGGTCATCGTCGCCGAGGAGGACGAGGTGGGGGGTGAGGGCTCTGACGCTGAGGAGGACGAGGGCTCCGGCTGCATTTTTCCTCCGAGGAGAGAGGAGACGGTGGAGAGAGGAAGAGGAGCCTCTCGCGCCTCCTACTCCACAAGATGCCGGAGCACCCCCACAATCTGCACCACCATCAAAGCAACTAAGTAAAAAAATGGATAAAATGGCGTCAGGAAACAAATTGGAAGATGGACGAGGGAGAGAGATGGGGTGCGGGTCATTGATTAAAGTAGCAAAAAGCTACCCCTCCAAACAACCCACCAACACATGATTTGAATATTATTAGTTGTTAAAAATAATTAATTTTGTAATTTAAATAATTATTATTAGTAATTTAATTAATTATAATTTCAATAATCAGTATTCTAATAATTTTATTAATTAACTTTTAGAAATTTTTATTTTTATGAGTTATAACATATCATCCACTTTTACAACCATCCAAACAATCGATCACATTTTTCTCCACTTTTAACTTTTTTTTTTTCCATTTTCAGGAGACAAAAAGTACTATATCCAAACACATTTTGGTAAGTGCCACTTGTTGCATGTGCACTGCAACTCATTATGGTGTAAATGCCACTTTTACACTTTCAAAGAGTTACATCTATCCAAACAGCCCCTATAAAGTGTAGTGATTTGAAAAAGATTGAATTTGTTTTATTCTTGTTCGTTTGAAAGAAGATACTAAGCCCCAGGTTAGTAGAGTAGAGGAAAAAAAATCAGGTTGTTGGCTGAATTGGAGAGTGAAAGAATTGTTTATGCATTAGTGTCTGAGTATGAATGTCAAATGTAACAAATAACCTGATAATCCGACCATTTTAAAATTATGGGTCTGTTTGGTTTGACGAGAGTGGATGGAAAGTGGGCATTTTCATGAAACTGCCTCCGCAAGTTCTGCACTTGCGGAGTTTGGTTGGCGGAAGAAGTCCACTGCAACTGAAATGTTTCTGACAGAAACGAGTTCCTGTCCCCCTCATATTTTCCATTATCACCTGCGGCTAAAAACTGGGGGAAGTGTGTTGCAACTGCGTTGCAACTGGAGGGTTTTTTTTTTTTTTCCTGTAGGAGACGGGGGAGGAGGAGATGGTGGATATAAAGGCGGCGTCGGCCTCGGGTGCCGCGGCGATGGAAGAAGGAGGATGCTGGTGACGGCGGTCACTGTGCCACCGGCGACCGCGGTTGCTGCCAGCGACTTCGAGGCTGGTGATGGTAGAGGAAGACTTCCGGGTGCCTCAGCGAGGTCTGCCCCGCCAGCCACCGCTCCGCCTCCTCTCCATTGAAGAATCCCTCTTCAAAAAAAAATGAATGGAGGGAGGAGGAGGAATTAAATGGAGGGAGGAGGAGATCTATGGAGATGTATGGAGAAGAAAGAGATGTATGGAGAAGGAGGAGGAAATGGAGGTAGCAGGAGATGTATGGAGAAGGAGAGAGGGTCGGATGTATGGAGAAGGAGGAGGAAATGAAGGGTCAGCTAGGGCCGTCTATGTATTTTTTTTTTTTTTTGGGGGGGGGGGGGGGGGGGAGGGGAAAAATATATGTTAATTGTTAATAATTGTTAGTAACTACCATTGTTATTATTGTTATTATTAACATATATTTTACAATAATAATAATAATAGTGCTGCTGCTAATAATAATAATAACTAAAAAATTAATTATAATTTGATTCTTTGAACATAAGATTCTTTAAAATTTAATCAGTAAAAATTTAATTATAATTTGATTTGTTTAATTATGATAATTAATGTGTTTTTTAATTATCTTCAATCCCAATATTCACTTTTAACAACCATCCAAACAACCAAACTCATTTTTTTCCCACTTTCAACAACCATCCAAACACCAAACCCATTTTTCTTCCACTTGCAGCAGACAAAAATTACTCCATCCAAACACATTTTGGAAAGTGCCACTTGCCGCAAGTCAACGGAAACTCAACTTGCTGCAAGTGCCACTTTCACACTTCCAAAGAGTTACATCGATCCAAACAGCCCCTAAGATTTGAATTCAAAAAGTAAATCTGGAATTCTTATAGTGTTTCGATGTAGCTCCAAATGAACCCAAAACACGATAACCTATAACAAATATCAAGTTTATTATATACTAGCATATGTGCACGTATTTTAACATTTCTTAATTAGTTTATAAAGACTCTTTAGGAAGACCAAATGGTAGTCTTCCTAATTACTAAGTTGTCCTTATTAAAATTAATGAACTATTTTTAATTAGTATAAGTATGTAAGGATATTTTCGGAATTCAAAAGTTTCACCATCTAAGTTTTCCTATTATATAGTAGAATAGATATTTGATTGAGAAGTTTGAACGTTCTATCCATTTTAGATAAATCAATACTCAACAATATATCATTAGTATGCATAGTATGTATTGCATGTAGAAATGATCCAAATTGTTGTCGAAGAAAAGTACAAATCGTCAATAATTTAAAGTAAATAATTGTTTACTAGCTTATGTAAAATGTGAAATCCAAACCCAAATCCGACTAGTAGGAAAGGACTTGGCCGAACCACTAAAAATATGTTGGAGCTTTTTCTTGACATGTAGAGAGAGCTTACTCTCAATACATGTCTAGTATTTAGTCCCATACTATAAAAGCATCATGAAGTGTATCTCAATATATACTTGGTGTATTGTTGAGATATGCACATGGGGTGGGGTGGTGACCCTAAGGAGGGAACCATGTGGGTAATTTTACTATAAGGTAAGGATAAGACTCCATATTAAAGCATTAATGCCTTTTTCTCTTGGAATTTATTCCTTTGGAGCTAAGCCTCATAGGGGCTTAGCGACTCAGACTCGGGCTCATGAGGCGTAATGTGACATTTTGTTGGCTCACATTGTAGTGTCCCGCTCCTAGCGGTTCACTATGTAAGGCTTGTGGCTTGGCTAACTCGGTCGGAACCGAGTATTGGGGAAACTTACCGTCGGCACCGAATCGATCACGGACAAGTGCATAAGAACCTTTCCAACTAATGGATTGGTTTCTCTTGAAATGCGTCCAAGAATTTTCTCTGGATGTTTTGCTGCTGGTTTTGTTGCTTGGTTTTGATGGATGCTTTTCTGAATGATTTTCGATGATTTGATTCTTGTCTGTTTTCATCGATTTGCATAGCATTCATTCTTGAGAATTCTGAGAGAAGAGAACACAATAAGACGGAATATTAACCAAACTTTTGGTGCCAATGCAGACTGACGCGTGGCGGAAGGCTAAGCGTGCAAGTGTTCCTCTCTCTCTCGGCGATTCTTTAAATTGGTGAGTGTGGATCTCTGTGGTGGTATTGTCCCTGTCGCTATTCCTTCATGCCAACTAAATAATTGTCTTGCAACATCCGTTGATCGATATCAAGTTGCTAATGCCACAAGTCAATACCATTAAGAAGCTGAACATTGAACATTGAAAGAATTGATTACACTGCTAACAACATTGAGAGTGTGCTTATCCCTTGAATATTGAATTGAGATGAATTGATGCCTATGATGATGAGATATGAAATATTGAGAATAAACATGTTGCTTAGTACTTAATATTCTATGCACACAATGTTTATCGAGTCGGACACACATTCACATGACCATAGACGTACTTGTATACAAGGATTTCCTCGAACGGTACCTGCGGCGGTGGAATCGAGTTGGCCTATGAGGAATTAGTGCTTTGGTAGCACGGTATCGGAACCTTCATTCGGGCTCGCAACCTGGTGAATGGTCAACCGCATACCAGTACGAAGTCCTATATGGCACGTCGACATGGTGCACAACCACCAGTGGTCATGTTGTAAGGATGTATGCTAATCAATGTCTTATGCAGGGGCGGTAAGTATATTATTATTATCCTGTATCTTATGCAGGAAAGTTGGATTCGGCCAATGGTAAAGTAAACATGGTTTCATGAAATACCATGTCATTTGAATTGTGATTTGCTCTAAATGTTGCCTGTCCCTAATAAGTTCATATCTTTAAAATGTTTGTCATTAATAAAATGTTGGTTTAGCTGAGTGGGCCAACGGAGCTCACCAGCGCATTGTTATAATGTGCTGACCCCTCCTCCACAGGTACTGGAGAAGGCTCGGGTGCACCTCGCAACTAAAGCTTTCTGAACTGCTGTTTCCTTTCAAGTTATTTTTCCTAAAGACGCACAAAGTATTGCGGAGTTTTCAAAGATAGCTGCTTATATTTCAAAGTACTAAAGGGGCATGATGTATGGAACGGTAAGTTATTTCATGGCAGCCTATCAGTTGTACTTCTTTTCATGAATCAATGTAGCCGAAATGGCATTTCAAATATTATCGAGAAAAGTTATATTCTGACTATAATTATCAATAAAATGAGTATTTATTCTTCCTATATTGTGTCTTCAATGTTTCTGAAATATGGCTGGGTTTCAAATGTTTCTAAAAGACATAACAGTGCACGTTCTTGCCTTGTACAAGTACAACACCAGACTTGTGCGGCATCACGCCTTAGCGAGGACAAACGATTCGACGCGAATCGAAGCGAGGACGAATGATTCCCTGAATCGAGGCGTGACAAGTTGGTATCAGAGCACGATTTCAAATCCTCTGATTTTAAAAATATTTTCAAAAAGGAAGTCTTGATGCAAATTTTTTTGATTGATGGTGTTGATAGCGCTGGCATGAAATAATGTTCCATATAATAAGCCCATAAATATTTTATGAGTGCTAATAGAATTATTTCTTTGTTGTAGAATGACCAAGGTTGATAGCACAAAGACGAATTCATCGTCTGACCTAAATGAGAAACTGATTAAACAAATGGAGGCTCAGAGGAAGCAGAGCGAGGCTCAACATCGCGCGCTCCAAGAGCAGCTTCAGTATCAGTTTCAGGAGAAGCTAGATGCTCAACAAAAGCAAGTGGATAGTCTAACTCAGATTGTCACCAAACTGACAGCCGATTCCAATGTTGCTGCAAAGGCCGCAGCAACCGAGACCGTAGAAGTGACGGCAGAGAAACCTGAAACGCCGACACGGAAGGGAACGAGCTTCAAGTTCTTTAAATTCAAGAGTTGCGATCCGCCTGAATTTAATGGGAGAGAGGAGCCAGATGAGGTGATGGGCTTCTTGAACACACTTGAGGGCTACTTTCGAATGTTGGAGATTCAGGGCAGTAAGAGAGTGGAGTGTACCACTGTACAACTTCGTCTTAAGGCCCATGAATGGTGAATTTTGCAGAGACAGGCACTTTACGAAAATAGTCAGATACAAAGATATCTTGGGAGACCTTTAAACAGGCCTTCATCGTGCAATTCTTTCTACCTGCTGTCCATCAACAGAAAGAAAATGAGTTCGTAGCACTCCGGCAGGGCAGTATATCGGTGGATGACTACGAGACAGAATTTTTGAAGAGAGTCGCATTCGCTGGATACATGGTCCCAAATGATGACACAAAGCGAGGAAGATTCGTACAAGGCTTGAATGAGGGCCTGCAGCGCGATGTACTAAGTCGAAAGTGTACGTCTTACCGGGAGGCGTATGAGACAGCTCTCGAGATGGAGAGATTTCATCAGCCAGCTAATCGTGGGACGGTGCAGGGCAACCAAGGCAACAATAATCAGAAACGATCTTGGTCTGCGGGAAGAAATGATGCACCTAAGCTTCATAACATAGGGGACAACAGGGGACCTCAGCAGCAGTTGCCACGTTACAATAAATGCAATAGATGGGGGTACAAAACTGAAGACTGTCATACTGGGTGTTTCAAATGCGGAGGTATTGGTCACAGGGCAGTTGACTGTAGAGGCAGAGGAGAGAATCAGTATCCTCGTGGAAATAACAATAATCAGTATCGTGGGCATAACAATAATCAGAACCGGGGCCAACATAACAACCAAAATCGTGGCCAAGCGCCACCAGCCTTACCAGCTCCGAATGGGACTGCACCGAATCAACAACAAGGTGGGCAAGCAAGGGTTTATGCCTTGACTCAGGCAGAGGCCTAGACCGCAGAGAATGTTATAACAGGTATGTTGATGTATAAAGGCATACCTACAAGAGTACCTTTTGATTCTGGTGCTACTCATTGCTTTATCTCTTCTGATTTTGCAACAAAAAATAAATTTTGTATGACTCAACTAAAGACAGCTTTGTGTGTTAGCACTCCTTCAGGAGTAGATATGCCTGAAACTTTGATTTGCAGGAACGGCTACATTAAAATTGGAGGCAAGACTTTATCTCTGGATGCAATTGTACTCGACATCAAAGAGTACGATATCATTTTGGGAATGGACTGGCTCAGCGTCTGTCATGCAACAATCGACTGTGTGGATAAGAGAGTTATTTTTTGCCTACCCGAAGAAACGAAATTTTTTTACTCGTGTGGCTCGGCGCTCCAAGGACCCATGGTCATATCGGCAGTTACAGCAAGGCACATGGTATACTCAGGGTGTAAGGGATTTCTCGCTTCTGTTCAAGACACTCGGATGAAGAGTGTAGGCTCGAATCAGACCGAAATTGTGGCAGAGTTCCCCGATGCGTTCCCAAACGAGATACCTGGAATGCCGTCGGATAGAGAAATCGAATTCACAATTGATACATTCCCGGGTACTCGCCCGATATCAAAGGCGCCATACAGGATGAATCCAGCAAAATTAAAGGAACTAAAGGTACAACTACAAGAATTACTAGACCGGGGATACATTCGCCCAAGTAAATCTCCATGGAGAGCTCCAGTGCTATTTGTAAAGAAGAAGGACGGGACGATGTGGCTGTACATCGATTACAGAGAACTAAACAAGGCAACCATTCGTAACAAGTATCCCTTGCCAAGGATAGATGATTTGTTCGATCAGCTTCAAGGGGCGACCGTGTTTTCTAAAATTGATCTTCGTTCAGGATACCACCAATTGAAGATCAGACACGGGGATGTCCCTAAGTCAGCATTCCATACGAGATACGGACACTATGAGTTTTAGGTCATGCCATTCGGCTTGACTAATGCTCCAACAGCCTTTATGGATCTAATGAATAGAGTTCTTAGACAAGTTTGTCGTTGTGTTCATCGATGACATCTTGATATACTCAAAGGACAGAGAGACTCATGTTGAGCACTTGAGGGAAGTACTTCAGGCGCTGCGGGACAACCAGATGTATGCAAAACTAAGCAAGTACGAATTTTGGATGAACAGCGTGTCGTTCCTAGGACATGTTGTTTCGGCAGAAGGTGTTGTCGTTGACCCAAAAAAGATTGAGGAAGTTGTAGACTGGAAGCAGCCTGCATCAGCTAGTGAGATACGGAGTTTTCTTGGTTTAGCCGGATACTACTGTAGGTTTGTGAAAGACTTTTCAAAAATCGCTTCGCCTTTGACTCGCCTCACTCAGAAGGGAGTCGTATTTAAGTGGACTGACGACTGTAAGAGTAGTTTTCAAGAACTCAAGCAGCGGCTCGTCACAGCTCCAATTTTAGCATTTCCGGAAGGCTTTGAGGAATTTTAGATCTATGGTGACGCATCGGAACTTGGTTTGGGATGTGTTCTCATGCAACGTGGGAAGACAATATCTTATGCGTCGAGACAGCTCAAGCTGCATGAGAAGAATTACCCAACTCATGACTTAGAACTGGCGGCGATTGTGTTCGCGTTGAAATTGTGGCGACACTATCTCTATGGTGTGTCCTACGAGATCTTCACGGATCACAAAAGCCTGAAGTACATATTCACGCAGAAGGAATTGAATTTGAGGCAGCGGCGTTGGTTAGAATTGATCAAGGACTATGACATGACAATCTCCTACACGCCGGGTAAAGGGAACGTGGTAGCTGATGCCTTGAGTCGAAAATTTGTTGGGTCCCTAACAATAACAAAAGAGGTACTACGAGATCTTGAAGAGATGGGTATCGAATTTAGGATTCATCCGCAGAATGTGCAGTTGGCTCAGTTGCAACTTGAGCCGAGTCACCAGGGAAGGATTAAGATTGCTCAGAAGGATGACCCGTTTCTGCAGAAGATACACGAGTTGATTCTAGCAGGAAAGGCATTGGACTTTACCATTGAAGATGACAATATTTGTGTCAAGGGGAGATTGTGCGTCCCTAAGGATGAGGATATCAGGAAGAAAATACTGATCGAGGCTCATTTCGCAAAGTATTTCTTGCATCCGGGAAGCACGAAAATATATAAGGATCTGCGCACAACATTTTGGTGGCATGGCATGAAGAAGGATGTGGCGCTATTCATGTCACAATGCTTAGATTGTCAGCGTGTGAAGGCCGAACACCAACGGCCAGGCGGAGAACTATAAATTTGGCTATTCCACTGTGGAAGTGGGATAATATCGGCATAGATTTTATAGTCGGCTTGCCAAGAACTCAGAAGGAAAATGATGCGATTTAGGTTATCGTGGATAGATTAACCAAGTCGGCACATTTCATTCCAATAAAAGTTACATAGAGAGTAGAACGGTTGGCTCAGATCTACATAAATGAAATTGTCTGATTACATGGGGTGCCAGCTTCTATAGTGTCGGATAGAGATGGGAGATTCTTGTCGTGATTTTGGATAAGTCTGCACACAACAATGGGCACAAAGTTGAACTTCGGTACGGCATACCATCCACAGGCTGATGGTCAGATAGAGAAAGTAAATCAGATTCTTGAGGATATGTTAAGATATGTTGAGATTGTATGTGTGGATACATGAATCAAGTATGTATATAGTGATAACATGAATGAATGAATGTATAAATGCATGAATAAATGTCATATATGAATGAATGAATGAATCAAAGGTATAAGTAAAATATAATGCATTGTAATGAATGTTAACATATATAATGTATAAAAGTATGTATATAAATGTGCATGAATGTATATATCTATGTAACTATGTAAATATGCATAATGTAACATATGCCTATATATATAAATATGTATGTAATATGGATATGCATGTATGTATGAAGGTATGTATTTAAATATAGTATCTATTTTATATTATGCATTATTGTGGTTCACATTGCCTTGTGATTGTGTGAGTGCTAGCCTAGGCTTGGTTAGGCCTAGTGAGACTTGTTAGACTTGTTTGGGCTAGGACTTGACCTAGTTTGACTAGTGTGGTTGACTAGAGTTGACCAAGTGTTGACTTTAGTCTAGTTTGACCTAGACAGCATGCAGATGCATTGTACATTTCATTTATCATCTCCCGTATACATTTTGACTTGTGTTGCTCTAAATAGGACTCTGTGGCTTCAGTTTGGACCTCTATACCTATCAGCTGTTCAGGTTATCAGGTGAGTACATTCTCTGACCGTTTCATACTTGCTAGGACTATATTCTTGCTCTAGATTATTTTACTTGATGCTGACACGATGGAAACACGGATTAGTACTATATGGATCTTTTTATACGATATTATCTCCCTCGGGAGCATCAGATACATCATGTCACGTGTGTTTTAATTTCATCATGTATTCTTGTGCTTTCACCATTCATGTGCACTCTCGTGATTCATGTACTCTCATGTTCACGGAGCTCCCATGTTTATATTCATTGCACCCATTTATGGGCTCCCATGTGAAATCATGTACAATAACATAACTTGAACGGATCCTTGTGTATTGATTGGGGTACGGGAGAGTATAAATAGTCATGTAGATAATTTCCAAATTAGTGTAGCCATGTACAACCTCTCATGTTTATTATCAAGCCGTTCACATGTCTAGCTTGTACTCTAAATCACTAGTTCACTGTAGCTCTTTACTTATAGTAGATATTTTATTACAGTCTTCTCTTTTACTTTCTGTATACTCTTCAGCGTTTCATGTATCTTACTCTATTGCCTGTATTATATTCCTGTCATGATATGAACTGCGTGAGATGTACTGTGCTTGCTCCCGTCCTGACTGGACCTGTTGATAAATTTTACAGATAGCTTGGAGGTTACCTTCTAGCCTAGAGGAGATACAGTAAAGGTTGGAGTAGATAGCTAGAGTTTTTCTTATTTTATTTTTTAGTTGTACTTATTTGCACTCTGGATTACTGTATTTGAGATTTTGGATATTTTCTGGATTTGTGATATCTTAGACACTTAGACTTCTATCTACTTGTATCTCTGTGGATTTTATTTCATATCTATCTATCTTATCGTACTCTACCTTAGACGTGATTGAGACTGTATTCTGCTATGTCACCTTCATTCGGAGTATATATGCTATACAGGTACCTTATATTGTTAGATGATTGACCTAGGACAGCGTTCTATCGCCGACGCTGCGGCGTAGGCTGGATGTACCCACTTCTCGTGCCCTTACTCTAGGGTGCAGGTCGTGATAATATCCGTTTCAGTTGTAGTATTTTACTTGATTCCCGACATGATGGTTCACGGACTAGTATACGTAGAATAGAACATGTGCATAGCTCCACACTCACTTATGCATAGCTCCACACTCACCACACGTAGGGTGCAGTCTGACCTGATACTACTTGTGTATAGCTTTCCATTTGGCCGACCTGATCTCCAGGTTTATCTGTGCTTGTTCTTGCGCATAGCCGGTCAAATAGAACAACCTGATCTTGACCCAAGACGATCACATAACGCTCTAATACTCAAGGTACTAGTTATATTTACATTATATATCAGATATTCCTGTACAGTTCTACTTTCCTGTATGTTACACCCTGACATGATATCTTGTTCTATATATCCTATTTATATTCCAGTCTTGATTTTTTATCTTGTATTCTATTATAATTGTCTCTTATAGCATTTGTCAATTCAATGAAACTGCTGTTAGTGTTTGTACTTGCTCATTATCCTGACAGGATAATCCCGTTGATGTTTACAGAGGATTTAGAGACAGAATGCTCGACCTATTATGGGTATGGCATAGATGGAGAGTACGACCTGGACATTCCTGTGGGACCTGAACATTTTGTAGAAGACTAGTTAGATGTGTGATAGTTTTCTATAATTGTAAAAGCTTATATTTTTCTTCAAATGTAAAACTTCTAAATTTGTAAAGTTGATTTAGTTGTTATTAACGAGCAATTAGTACCTATGAGCATTTTGTTTATTGTGGGCTAGACATCGTACTACCGTCGATATCGCAATGTAGGCTGGCTTGGACATGCACTCGTATCCCGAAAATCGGGTACGGGTCGTGAAAAATTTTTATGGTGGCCCATGAAGGTCTAATTTCGTAAAAGATTACGAACTTGTGGTAGTACTTAAGTTAGTTGTACTACTGCAAGTCTGCAACTAGGAAGTGCTCATTCACAATTATGATTGCTACATAGGCCATGTGATACTGTTGTATTTTAATACGAGGCTATGATCCAAGGTGGGTAGAATATACGTTTGGTAAGTTAGGCCTTCATAGAATTCAATTTTCTAATTTTGATTATTTGTGCCATTTTATCTTCTGCCTTCTCTAAACCTTGTTTTATTTTCAAAACTATTTTGCGATCGTTTTATTTTTAATTCCTAATCTTGGTTCAATTGTCTATATATTAATTTAACGTCTTCGTTCATTTTCCGATCGTTTTGTTTTCAAAATTGATACTTTTATTCAAGGTCATATACTTACATTTTCTTATCATGATCGGCTTGTTCGAATTTATAGAAGTTCCTTTAAAAATTCTTATGGATACAGTTGAAATAATTTTTGATAACTTACAATGGTAAGACAGACGCGCACTGTCCCCATTTATTTAAATTATGGAGAGTGTGGGTTCACTGCAGTCAGCAGCGCACTGGCGTGGCATAACCCCTAAGTTGAAATAATTTCAAGTATGTCAAGATTGTCAAATATTACTAAAACTATATCCTAGTTGCATTATTGATCTTTTGATTTATTATGTCAATATTGGGTAGCGTTGATAGAGTGTTCGATACCATATTATACTTGAGTCATGAAACCAAGGGTTCACGACAGCCACATGTACATTGGCGAGGCATGGATTCTCGGTTAAATGACTTCTAATATACTTATAATTTTTGAATATCATAGCGACTATATCTTTTATTGGCATACGACTATTAATTTTTCTAAATTTATTTAATGTCTTATTTCTTGTTACCACCTTCTCAACAACTAGTAGTTCTTCATTTCTTTTCTATTTTCCTATTTTCGAATCGTCATCTTTTAAACCAATTTTGATTGCCTTCTACTAGATTCCTTAAACGTATCTAGATTTCGATTCTATACGCCTGACCAATGTCGATTATTGATCGCATTAGTTTCTTGATTATATTCTTAGCAATGCCTAGTCGTGCTTTTAAAATTTTATGGGCAAAATTTTTCTAAGGCGCGTAGATTTGTAAGCCCACTTTTCGATTTTTTTTTAATATTTAAGATTAACTTTCTATGGTCATTAGTGTTTATGCCTAAGCCCATCAGCGAGTTAGGACCATCCTATGGTCATTTGGCTTTTAGATAACTTCTGTTAGCATTATTTAGCTATATAATATTTTACTATGATATTTAGGTATTTTTAGATATTTTTAAATATTTTTTATGAAGATTTATATTTATCAATGACTTTCATGATTTCTTATAAGGCCATTTAGGACAATTTTGGGGCAAAGTATTTTTATTTAGACTTTAGAAGGTCAAATATATTTTCTACACTTTCTAGAATTTTTTGGAAAATTTAAAATTTTATTTGGATTTATTTGGCTTAGAATTGAATTTAAATCAATTTCTGGAAAATAAATACCCAGTCAGTACTGGGGCCCACCCGTCAGCCGTTTGGGCTAACTGAGCAGGGCCCAACTGTCAGCGACACAGCAGCTATATATATATATATATATATATATATATATATATATATATATATATATATATATATATATAGATATAGTTTCTGGAAATCAAAAACCCTATTTTCCTTCAGCCGACTTTGAGCAGTTTTTGATCTTGAGAGCCTTCGACTTCCCGAGGCAATTGCAGGCAGCTCCGACCTCTTTTTTAGCGTACCATTTTTTGTTGGATTCGTATTGAGGTTAAATTCCAGAATATATAATTTATTTTAGCATATTTTGATCCTGAATTTCTGGAGAATTCTTTGAGTATTTGTCGTCCAAAACTCAACACGTCGCACGGTTTTCGAGATCCTGAGAGATTTTGAACTCCGATTTGCGATCCGTTTGAAGTTTTGGAAAGCTGACACGACGATCTTTGACATAGAATTTTCCCAGAATTTCAGAGGTTTGTTTGCTATTTTAGTTATTCAGTTGAACTCATAATTGATTAGTGAACTACCGTTTTGGTCACGGTTAGCCATAACGGCAATATCTTTTGACCAAAGCGTGATTTTGTGGCATGGTCGATTCCAACGTACTTATGGCACTGAAATCTACCGAGGTGCACTTTCAAAATCTTGAGTTCATAACGTTTACTAGATAGTCAATGGTACATCTCAATTTGTGTGTCATAGTTTTCAAAATTGGAAACATTACTTTTTATGACCAAACTTTCATGTTTAGATTATATTCAGATTATTATTAGGTTAAATTAGGTTTTTAAGAGATTTATTCTAGAATTAACTATTATTAGATTAGTTAACCCATTAGCCACTTATTCCATGATTTTAGAGTTAGAATATTATAATTGACTTGTGGTTTTCGTATAAGGTTCGTGGTACGACGTACGGTATGGGTTGATAGCTTATAGATCGGCATTCCTCGCATCCCGACTTGTGACTACGATTTGTGTAAGGATTCAGGCAAGTACAATATTGCATTATGTTTTAGTTCATTATAATATTTTCTCTATTGTTTCCTTGTTTGTTATCCCGTTGAGACATTGTTTGATATTTCATTGAGACACGATTGTGACATCGTAGTTATTGTATCCTTCTTTGTGCATTATTGACCGTTATTGATTTTTAGTGAGTCGGGAGGGGAAATACTCGGTAAATACGTGAACAAACCTAAATATTGTTATTGTGGATAGCTATATCATACACCCCACATATGAGTTAGTCGTACCCTATTATTATGGATAGCCATCGTATGATATGCCGTATTAGCCCAATCGTTCACGTATTAAAAGGTATTTCGCACACACATAGTTGTTTTCATTGTTCCTTTATCTAGTTCCTGTCTTACTAGTTTATATCTTGCTAGCTCATATCTTGCTAGTTTATACCTTGCTAGTTCTTTATGTACTCTTTGCCATCATTGTTTCTTATTGATCTAACTAATTTTGGACTAACAACATTAATTGCAATATAGTTGTACTTTGCTTCTTTTCTGACTGGATCGTTGTTATAGGTGAGGATTACGTGCCTACTTTTGCGCTATGGACCATACGGGAGGAGATAAAGACTCGAAGGATAAACCATAGAAGACTAGTTAGATGTGTGGTAGTTTTCTATAATTATAAAGCTTATATTCTTCTTCAAATATAAAACTTCTAAATTTGTAAAGTTGATTTTGTTGTTGTGAGTGAGCAGTTATTACCTATGAGCATTTTGTTTATTGTGGGCTAGACAGCGTACTACCGCCTATACCGCGGCGTAGGCTGGGCTTGGACACGCACTCGTATCCCAAAAAGAGGATGAGAGTTGTGACAAAAGACTAGTTGGAATACGCATTTGCCGCTTACGGAGAGTTTGAGTATAACAACAATTATCAGTCGAGCATTCAGATGGCTTCGTATGAAGCACTCTACGGGAGGAAGTGTCGGTCACCGATATGTTGGGATGAAGTCGGAGAGCGACAAGTGCTCAGACCGGAACTAGTGGAGCAGGCCCTCGAAAAGGTCTACTTGATCCGGAATAGACTCTGTATCGCACAAAGTCGACAAAAGAGCTACGCAGATCTTCGTCGACGACCGCTAGAACTTTTTGTCGGGGACCATGTATTTTTGAAAGTAATGCCCAGGCTTGGTGTGACGCGGTTCGACGTTAAAGGCAAATTGAGCCCGAGATTGATAGACCATTTTGAGATCATCGAACGAGTTGCAATGGTTGCTTACCGGATCATACTACCTTCTGTCTTGATTGAAGTGCACAATGATTTCTACGTTTCACAACTTCAAAAATACCTGTACGATCCTAGTCACGTGGTTAGCTTCGATCAGTTGGAGCTACGTGCTGACTTGTCTTACTCGGAGGAGCCTATTCAAATTTTGGACCGTGTCACGCCCCAGAACCAGAATACTGGAGAGCGGGGGAATGACTCAGCCAGCTACGTATTACGGGTAGATGAATACCGTATAATACGATCAATGCTGTCTAACCAGACGAGGGGGTGCATAATACATATAAGTCTCTCTATGGTCATTACACATCTATTGTCTCAATCAATTCGAACAAGGAAACAGTAATAAAGAACATGTAAGATAAAGCAGTAAGGCGTCCCAAACGCTCAGTCAAAATGTTCTCGAGATCTGGCTTTACAAAACATAGCCAGATGATATAGCAAGTATACACAATTGTTATCAGCTGCAGTCTGACTTAATTACAATTATGCAAAAGTAAGTACAAGACTATCCGACTAACATGTCGGTGCCAAACGGCTAAGTATAAGTAAATGACAAAACGAGCGGTGAAGTAAGGAACCCACTCGAGTCCTCCTGCGATCATGCCCCTAGTATTGACCATCCTGGAGGTGGAAGTACGCTGAGTCCTCGGGAACCGGCTCTAAATCTGGCCATGCAAAACCAGAGAGGTTAGACCTCTAATAGCAAGTACCACAAGGAAGGACGATATGAAGGACTAAACCAGTACGGAAAAGAATATAATAATAGATCTCTGCTTTCCACTAGGATTCACATAACGTCACGACACTTCGAACCAACCCCCCAACCAAACAAGGACAGAAGTTGGCCCATCATGTCCTGACATTCTGATCATCCCAGTTAGGTAACAGAGTAGTACAGCACACAAGCAAATCATCTTGAACGGCCAATCAATTCCTACGGCTTGCTATTGTGAGTCCCAAATTATCCTGGAATTATGCAATTAGGGATTCCTCAGTTCTTACTATGTGCGAGCAAGGCTAGTCTATCCAGTCAATCATGTGCGCCATGCATAAATTAGACGAGTCCCAACAGGACGCCCGTCAATATACAATATACAATAATAATAAAAGCAGATACTGTTTCCTGCCCGTGTGGCAGATTTACAGTATCTGTGGGAACCAGCCGGCCCGTCGGGTACTATTCGTCCCAAGGGGGCTGCCATGTAAGAACTCGGGAATCCATTCTCTCCATGCCATCATTATTTTATTTAACTTAATAGTCCCTACGTTGGGTGAAATCCCATGCCGTGGATCATGGTCATTCAAATGAGTACTTTCGTACGGGGTACGATATGCACAACTCTACAACGATACCCGTGCGGCTAGGTTGCAGGTTTTACATAGCGTAATACAACAATCAAAATCTAACCACGGTAATCATGCCTTGACCATAAAGTACACATGCTTCATTTGTAGGAAATAAATAATTAAATAAATAAATAGATTTGAAGCATGCATGTGCATGTATGTCAATATTAGGGATCAGCCGGTCGATTACAATAGTTCATATTATGAACATGTCTCATTCATTCATTCCAATAAGACGACTAGCCAGTCTCTTAGTTCCAACTAGGAACGCATGATCAATTTAGTCAAGATAACCATTATCATCAATGGTATCAAGGCATGAAAGTCATTAGCATTAAATGGGGTCGAGTCTATAACTCTCAAGGTCAAGTTCCAGTCTTACTGGGTACCCGTGAATCAACCAAGACACAGGGCACTAATACACAATCATTATCATGCTATGATTTCCAAGTTCATGCAAAAAGGCGTAAGGATATAATAGGAAAATTATATTGCTGCTATTAGATGAATAAACTATAAAGCAATAAAACCCCAAGGTCAGGAAGTCACGCTGACCAATCTATGCTAAGGCCAAAAGTTACGCAAAATCGTGCGTGTAATAAGTACGCCAAGTCCAGTAGGAATGAGTGAGCGTGACAAGTAATACACGCTGGCAAGTGTGAGCGTGACAGGTGAAGCGTGACAAGTGATGCGTGCTGGCAACCGTGAGCGTATGAGCGTGACAAGTAATTCACGCACGCACGCTCAGCATGAGAGTAAAAAGTCACGCACAATCGTGCGTGAAAGTCACGCACGCAAGCTCGGAGACATGAGCGTGAAAAGTGATACACTCAGTACCAAGACATGAGCGTGACTCAAAATTCACGCAGACAAACACGAGCGTGACAAGGGATACAAGCACGCAGATGCGAGCGTGACTGAAAATACACGCACGCAAATGCGAGCGTGACTGAAATACACGCAAACACGTAAAGACGTGTGCGTGACTGGGCTGATGTTTTACGCGAGCACGTAAGAACGTGGGCGTACAACATCTCCCGAACTCCAAGGTCTTATGGAGCCTTCGTTCTAGTGCCAGAAATACACGCTAAGTTGGGAGATCAAAAACCCATGGACAGCCGAAATACTACAACTTAGATCTAGAGAAAACCAGCCGTAGAAATCAAAAATGCTAAGAACTAATCTCTCTTGGAATCACAAGGAGAAGACAAATGAACCATAAAAATGGATGGAGAAGCAAGTTTTGCACTTGCCTTCTCCTGCTGCTGCTGGTGGTTAGGTAGAGAAGTAATGAGAGGAAGAAGAAGAAGTAATGGTGAGAATGAAGTAATGAGGAGAGAGAAGAAGGAGGAAGCTTTAAATAGGGGGAGTGGTAGGTGGGAGCTAGTGGGCCGGGTTTAGGGGAAGTCATCCAAGGCCAACCCGAAACCCAATAAGACTAAAGCAGGGGATAAAATACAGGAAAATAAAATACAGATAATTTAGAATGCAGAGATAAAATTGCAGAAAATTAATTACAGGAATTTAATTAACATGAAAATTTAAAGAGCAGATAATTAATTAACAGGAAATTATAGGAATTTTAAATACAAAATAATACATGATAAATACTGAATAAATACACATGAATTGTACATGTATAAAATACGTATTCCGGGAATGGGAAGTGACATCTCTACCCACCTTAGAAAAATTCCGTCCTCGGAATTTCAAATCCAAGCAGGATAGAAACATCGGGGTTAAACTAATACAAGCAATTCTAATGAGCAAGCAATCATGTATACCACATCAAAAGTAAGTACTATATACGTAAATCTATCAATCTACGTTATCAAACAATTTTACCCATAAAGCGATAAGCATGAGGAATCAAGACAATCAAGGTACACAGAAAGAGATATACCTTGTGAGTCAAACAGGTGTGGATACCGTGATCGAATATCATCCTCACGTTCCCACGTTGACTCTCCCAAGGAGTGATGACCCCAAGCAACACGGACAAGGCTAATTGTTCGGTTCTTGAGTATCTTCTCTCTTCGGTCCAAAATGGACACAGGCTGTTCCTCGTAAGACAGGTTGGTACCAACAACCAGCTCAGAATGATCGAGGACATGACTTGGGTCCGATACATACCTACGTAATTGAGATACATGAAACACATCATGCACCTCTCGTAACGAAGGTGGGAGTGATAAACGATAAGCAACATCGCCTATCCGATCAAGGATAACGAATGGGCCCACGTACCGCGGACTCAATTTCCCGCGAACGCCAAATCTAATGACCCCACGAGTAGGTGAGATCCGCAAGAATACGTGGTCCCCAACAGAGAATTCTAACGGCCTACGATGCTGGTCCGCCTAATGACGATGTCGATCCTGCGCAACTCGAAGTCGCTCTCTGATTCCCTTAACCACTTCAACCGTCTGAATGATCATTTCCGGGCCTAACATCTTCCTCTCCCCGATATCATCCCATGCCAACGGTGACCTGTACTTCTTACCATATAGTGCTTCGAACGGCGCCATCTGGATACTAGCTTGATAACTATTGTTGTATGAAAACTCGACCAAGTGCAGGTGACTCTCCCAAGACCCTCCAAAATCCAAAGTGCAAGCTCGCAACATGTCTTCTAAGGTCTGGATCGTTCTTTATGATTGCCCATCTGTCTGCGGATGGTAAGCCGTGCTAAATCTTAACTTGGTACCCAGACTATGATGTAAGCTCTTCCAAAAATGTGATGTGAAACGGGTATCTCGATCCGACACAATACTGACAGGGACTCCATGCTGCCTGACTATCTGTTGCATATATAACTCTGCCAACTTTTCTGTAGATTGCCCTACTCTGAAAGGAAGAAAGTGTGCTACCTTTGTAAGCCGATCTACTATCACCCAAATAGCATCCTTACCACTTGGTGATCTCGGTAACCCGGTCACAAAGTCCATTGTAATATGCTCCCATTTCCATTCCGGGATAGGAAGCGGTTGCAATAACCCAGCTGGCCTCTGCTGTTCTGCCTTCACTTGCTGACATACCAAGCAACGGGAAACAAATCTAGCTATCTCTCTCTTCATCCCGTTCCACCAGAAATGCTGCTTGATATCTTGGTACATCTTGGTCCCTCCAGGGTGAATAGAATACTGAGAACTGTGGGCTTCTGCCATAACCTTCTGTCTGATATCTCCACTAGGCACACATAGGCGTGATCCAAACCTAAGTGTACCATCTTCATGAATCCTCATTTCCTTCCTGAGCCCTGACTCACATTCTGTCCTAAGCTTCTGAATCCTTGGGTCTTGTGCCTGAGCCGTCTTGATCCTGCCTACCAAGTCGGATTGAACTTGCAGACTTGTTAGAACTCCTATATCACTAGGAAGTATAACTTCGATGCCCATCTCCTGAAGGTCTTCTAAGATATGCTTCTGTGTTGTCAACATAAATGCGCCGCCTCTCCTGCTAAGAGCGTCTGCCACTACATTAGCCTTGCCTGGGTGATACTGAAGCTCCACGTCATAATCCTTAATCAGCTCTAGCCATCTTCTCTGCCTCATGTTCAGCTCCTTCCGAGTAAAGATGTACTTCAAACTTTTATGGTCTGTGTACATTTCCACTCGGTCACCATATAAGTAATGCCTCCATAGCTTCAGAGCAAACACTACTGCTGCTAATTCCAAATCATGAGTTGGATAATTCTTCTCGTGGTCTCGAAGCTGCCTAGATGCATACGCTATCACTTTCCCATGCTGCATAAGGACACATCCAAGTCCTTTACCTGACGTATCACAATATACTGTAAAACCTCCGGGTCCAACTGGCAATGTAAGAATAGGTGCTGATATCAACTTCTGCTTCAAAGTCTCGAATGATGCCTGACATTCTGCCGACCAAACAAATGGTACATCCTTCTGGGTCAAGCGGATTATGGGCGCTGAAAGCCTTGCAAAGTCTGACACAAACCTTCTGTAATATCCTGCCAATCCCAAGAAGCTCCGTACATCCGCTACGGTCTTGGGTACTGGCCAACTCTCTACTGCTTCTACTTTCTTGGGATCTACTGCTACTCCAGCTCCTGATATGATATGGCCCAAGAATGAAATATGATCCGACCAAAACTCACACTTGCTGAGCTTGGCATACAACTGGTTCTCTCTCAGAACCTGCAACACTTTCCTGAGGTGATCTTCATGCTCCTCTTCACTAGCTGAGTATACAAGAATGTCGTCGAGAAATACTACGACAAACTGGTCCAAATATGGCATAAAGATGCGGTTCATCAAATCCATGAATATCGTTGGAGCATTGGTCAAACCAAACGGCATTACTAAGAATTCATAATGCCCATACTTCGACCTGAACGCTGTCTTGGGAATATCTTCCTTCCGAACCCTTATCTGATGATACCCTGAACGAAGATCTATCTTGGAGAAAACTCTAGCTCTGCTCAACTGATCAAATAAGTCGTCGATCCTGGGTAGTGGGTACTTGTTCTTCACTGTTGCCGCGTTAAGCTTCCTGTAGTCAATGCACAATCTGGATGACCCATCCTTCTTCCCCACAAGTACCACTGGTGCTGCCCACGGCGATACGCTAGCTTGGATGAATTTCTTCTCCTTCAGTTCCTCTATGTGCTCATATATCTTGGCCTGCTCTAAATCCGCCATTCTGTAAACCCGATCTGATATCGGTTTAGTTCCTGGTGCCAATTCTATACTGAACTCAATATCTCTAACTGGTGGTAGACCTGGAAGTTCTTCAGGAAATACGTCCAGAAACTCTTCAACTACCCTCGGAATCTGGACCTCCTCCATTGCCGCTACTATCCCCTGCTCTTGCTGAGTTGCCTCTGATCTGACTAAGGTGAACCTCTTCATGCCTGGAATATCAAAAGATACACTCCCTCTACGACAATCTATTGTCGCATGACTGTCTTTCAGCCAGTCCATGCCTAAGATAACGTCGAAATTTCCAACAGGAAATTCTATCAACCGGGCGGGTAAGGAATGCCCGCAAACTACAACGCTACATGCTAGAATAACTCTACTAACTCCTACGAGCCCATTACCAGTGAGTATATTCAACCTCCCTGGCAATGCCTCGAACTCCATTCCTAGTCGTGTCGTAAATCGTGCAGATATAAATGAATGGGATGCTCCCGAATCAAACAATGCTACTGCGGGATATGAAGCGACGAGAATGTTACCTGCCACAACATCTCCCGATGCTAATGCCTCTTCCAAGGACAGAGTGAATGCTTGCCCTCGACCTCCTTGCTGGTTTCCATGCTACGGCCTAGCCTGGTGCTGCTGCTGGCCCCTTCCTTGATGATGCTGGTGTTGCTGCATCGGCGGTCCCTGCTGCCGAAACATCTGAGCCTGCTGCACTAACGGACGCTGCGCCAACGGCCTCACTGTCACTGCTGGTCCCCGATACTGGCCTGCCCCTGGTGCTGGCAGAGCAGGAAACTGCTGCCCTAGTCCTCCTGACCTCGAATTCATGGGACATGTGGTAACCCGATGGTCTGGATTTCCACATATCAGACACAGTCCATTCAAGGTCCGACACACATCTCTAGTGTGTCCCATCTTCCCACAATAAGTGCAGCCTGCCGGGGGTTGTTGGTTCTTCCTCTGTTGCTGTTGCTGCTGCTGCCTGGGTGGTGCTGGTCCTCGTATCGCCACATCGTGGATACGAATGCCAGTGGATGGTGCTGTTGTTCGGGGCGCTGCTCCCCCTCCTCCTTCAATCTGACTGTGGGATCTCTTCTGACCCCCAGTCCTTGTCGCAAGCCTCTGAATAGTGATCTCATGCCTGCGAGTCGCCGTCAATATTTCATCAAAAGTCTGGTAATTGTGCCCCTCTATCAATTGCAAGAGCTCAAGATGAAACCCTTGCTGAAACCTCATGGCCCTCAGGCTCTCTGTCGCTACCATCTCCGGGGCAAATCTACTCAATCTGCAGAACTCCGCTGCATAAGCATCTACAGTCTTGCCGGCCTGCCTGAGGCTGATAAACTTCTGTTGTAGCTCAAACCGAGCCACAACTCCATAATACTTGGTCTTGAATCTAGCAGTGAAATCGTCCCAAGCCACAGGACGTCTGATGCCCACTTCCTCTGATTCCCACCAATCACGTGCGAGATCCTGAAGTAACAACTTCACTAGATCCACACGTTCTTCTGCCGGTACCTTAGCTGCTGTCAGGATAGCCTCAATATCCTTAAGCCATGCATCTGCTGAGATGGCATCCTCCGTGCCCTCGAAACGGCGGGGGTTGTACTTGCAAAACCTGGCTGATGCCCCTGAATCAGCCCTCACTCCTCTTTCCAAAGCCGTCTGCAATCCTTGTTTGAGCAACACATTCTGCTCTTGTAGCTGAGTGTGCATGCGCTGCTGGGCCAACATCTGATGTTTTTGGACAGCCATCATTCCTCTCATAATCTCCAGAAGGGCTGGTGTATCCACTCCCAAGGTAGGTGGAACTGTTGGTGGTGGTGGAATATCCGGATATTGCGGTTCAGCTGCTGGTTCTACTATCACTTCTTCTTGGATAGTCTCCTGAGATGAGACTGGCCCTTGTTGCTGACCGACCTGGTCAGGTTGTCCATGTTGCCCTTGTTGCTGCTGTCCAGTCCTGACAGATGCGGACGAAGTGCCCCTAAGAAAAGGGACAAGAGAACAATCAAACAACCGGACATGAAGGATCAATGAAGTCAAAGGATACCGGAATTTCAAGCAAGAGTTGAGAATAATGAATCATGAGATCAAGGGGGAACATGTGTGATTGAGACATCCTATGAATCAAAAATACCCCACAAGTCTGAAATCAGACCTGCATGGGCCACCAATAAAACCTTGTCACGCCCCAGAACCAGAATACTGGAGAGCGGAGGAATGACTCAGCCAGCTACGTATTACGGGTAGATGAATACCGTATAATACGATCAATGCTGTCTAACCAGACGAGGGGGTGCATACTACATATAAGTCTCTCTATGGTCATTACACATCTATTGTCTCAATCAATTCGAACAAGGAAACAGTAATAAAGAACATGTAAGATAAAGCAGTAAGGCGTCCCAAACGCTCAGTCAAAATGTTCTCGAGATCTGGCTTTACAAAACATAGCCAGATGATATAGCAAGTATACACAATTGTTATCAGCTGCAGTCTGACTTAATTACAATTATGCAAAAGTAAGTACAAGACTATCCGACTAACATGTCGGTGCCAAACGGCTAAGTATAAGTAAATGACAAAACGAGCGGTGAAGTAAGGAACCCACTCGAGTCCTCCTGCGATCATGCCCCTAGTATTGACCATCCTGGAGGTGGAAGTACGCTGAGTCCTCGGGAACCGGCTCTAAATCTGGCCATGCAAAACCAGAGAGGTTAGACCTCTAATAGCAAGTACCACAAGGAAGGACGATATGAAGGACTAAACCAGTACAGAAAAGAATATAATAATAGATCTCTGCTTTCCACTAGGATTCACATAACGTCACGACACTTCGAACCAACCTCCCAACCAAACAAGGACAGAAGTTGGCCCGTCATGTCCTGACATTCTGATCATCCCAGTTAGGTAACAGAGTAGTACAGCACACAAGCAAATCATCTTGAACGGCCAATCAATTCCTACGGCTTGCTATTGTGAGTCCCAAATTATCCTGGAATTATGCAATTAGGGATTCCTCAGTTCTTACTATGTGCGAGCAAGGCTAGTCTATCCAGTCAATCATGTGCGCCATGCATGAATTAGACGAGTCCCAGCAGGACGCCCGTCAATATACAATATACAATAATAATAAAAGCAGATACTGTTCCCTGCCCGTGTGGCAGATTTATAGTATCTGTGGGAACCAGCCGGCCCGTCGGGTACTATTCGTCCCAAGGGGGCTGCCATGTAAGAACTCGGGAATCCATTCTCTCCATGCCATCATTATTTTATTTAACTTAATAGTCCCTACGTTGGGTGAAATCCCATGCCGTGGATCATGGTCATTCAAATGAGTACTTTCGTACGGGGTACGATATGCACAACTCTACAACGATACCCGTGTGGCTAGGTTGCAGGTTTTACATAGCGTAATGCAACAATCAAAATCTAACCACGGTAATCATGCCTTGACCATAAAGTACACATGCTTCATTTGTAGGAAATAAATAATTAAATAAATAAATAGATTTGAAGCCTGCATGTGCATGTATGTCAATATTCGGGATCAGCCGGTCGATTACAATAGTTCATATTATGAACGTGTCTCATTCATTCATTCCAATAAGACGACTAGCCAGTCTCTTAGTTCCAACTAGGAACGCATGATCAATTTAGTCAAGATAACCATTATCATCAATGGTATCAAGGCATGAAAGTCATTAGCATTAAATGGGGTCGAGTCTATAACTCTCAAGGTCAAGTTCCAGTCTTACTGGGTACCCATGAATCAACCAAGACACAGGCACTAATACACAATCATTATCATGCTATGATTTCCAAGTTCATGCAAAAAGGCGTAAGGATATAATAGGAAAATTATATTGCTGCTATTAGATGAATAAACTATAAAGCAATAAAACCCCAAGGTCAGGAAGTCACGCTGACCAATCTATGCTAAGGCCAAAAGTCACGCAAAATCGTGCGTGTAATAAGTACGCCAAGTCCAGTAGGAATGAGTGAGCGTGACAAGTAATACACGCTGGCAAGTGTGAGCGTGACAGGTGAAGCGTGACAAGTGATGCGTGCTGGCAACCGTGAGCGTATGAGCGTGACAAGTAATTCACGCACGCACGCTCAGCATGAGAGTAAAAAGTCACGCACAATCGTGCGTGAAAGTCACGCACGCAAGCTCGGAGACATGAGCGTGAAAAGTGATACACTCAGTACCAAGACATGAGCGTGACTCAAAATTCACGCAGACAAACACGAGCGTGACAAGGGATACACGCACGCAGATGCGAGCGTGACTGAAAATACACGTACGCAAATGCGAGCGTGACTGACATACACGCAAACACGTAAAGACGTGTGCGTGACTGGGCTGATGTTTTACGCAAGCACGTAAGAACGTGGGCGTACAACATCTCCCGAACTCCAAGGTCTTATGGAGCCTTCGTTCTAGTGCCAGAAATACACGCTAAGTTGGGAGATCAAAAACCCATGGACAGCCGAAATATTACAACTTAGATCTAGGGAAAACCAGCCGTAGAAATCAAAAATGCTAAGAACTAATCTCTCTTGGAATCACAAGGAGAAGACAAATGAACCATAAAAATGGATGGAGAAGCTAGTTTTGCACTTGCCTTCTCCTGCTGCTGCTAGTGGTTAGGTAGAGAAGTAATGAGAGGAAGAAGAAGAAGTAATGGTGAGAATGAAGTAATGAGGAGAGAGAAGAAGGAGGAAGCTTTAAATAGGGGGAGTGGTAGGTGGGAGCTAGTGGGCCGAGTTTAGGGGAAGTCATCCAAGGCCAACCCGAAACCCAATAAGACTAAAGCAGGGGATAAAATACAGGAAAATAAAATACAGATAATTTAGAATGCAGAGATAAAATTGCAGAAAATTAATTACAGGAATTTAATTAACATGAAAATTTAAAGAGCAGATAATTAATTAACAGAAAATTATAGGAATTTTAAATACAAAAGAATACATGATAAATACTGAATAAATACACATGAGTTGTACATGTATAAAATACGTATTCCGGGAATGGGAAGTGACAGACCGTAAGGAGAAGGTATTACAAAATTGATGTCCTTGGTCCGCGTGCTTTGGCGGAACCATTCAGTTGAAGAGTCGATGTGGGCGATAGAGGCGGAGACGAAGGAGGAGTACTCTTTCTTGTTTGCCTAATTTAAGGTCAGACCCTTGTTTTTAATTTTTGGGACGAAACTTTTTCTTAGTGGTATATTATATAGTGCCCCGCTTCCAATAAGCGATAGACTCCGTAATATGTTTGCGTTGAGTCAGATCGATCGGGAACTTAGATGACAATCTGACTCGATCACTGAGCTTGGTAAACGATAACACCTTACGGCATTGACCAAATCGATCTGGAAAAATGTTGAGAGAATCGTTCCAATTAATGGAATGACTTCCGTTAGAATAAGTCCTTAATGCAGCAGGCTACGTCTTGGTGAGTGATCTTTATATAAGAGTCCCCTCGATGGGACCGGACTGATGTATGGTTTTCTTGGAGCTTTCGCCGCTTGGTTTTGATGAATGTGTTTTTGCGTCATTTTCTGAATGCATTCTACGAATTTTAAAATGAAGGATTAAAGAAGGAATTCTGACTAAGTATTCATGCCATTGTAGGAGCTTGCGTAACTAAAGCTTGAGCGTTGCGAAACGCTCCGACTAACGGCATGATCGAGTACTTGGTGGGTGGTTCGGCCCCTTCTTTTCTACTATGTCCAGTAAACGAAATTTTTTTGCCTCAAATTTATTCAAATCGGCAATACCAAGTTAAATGCATGCCAATCCACTAAGATCAAGAACTTAGAAAAAATATATCGATTTAGAGTAATTTACTCTGAAAATATAAGTTTTGCACCAAAACGAGAATCTTTAAGGTTCTAGAAAAGAGAGAGACTATTTCACGTGTTGTAAAACAATATGAAACGTTGATTGTGGCTTACGGTGCCACAATATAAATAAAACAAAAAAAAGGCCCATTGACATCTGATGCACACAGAACAAAGCCATGAACTGCTGAAACAACCTGCATCACCAAGGGAATGAGGCAAGTCGACTTGCATTTGTTAATATTTCTTTTTTAATCAGAAGTTGAACATTGAAGAATATATAGATCTACCTAATTGCTGAAAGTGCGTAGCTAATGACAAAATATGTTAAGCAAGTCCAGATACCCGTCTCAATTAGTGATGAAGGGGACTGAGGATGACAACTGAATTACAATACTAACCTAATTATAGATACACAAAGAACGAAAACATATGTATTATTGTATGGTCATACACACATGAATTGTTAAATGGTACACAAAGTAAAGAGGAAAAGCTTACCATAAAACCTAGAGTTCCAAGAAGGTCCTTTCCTTGGAGCCGCAAAAATGCTTCACATGCCCACGGAATGTGGCCATCTGCTAGTACCCTGCTATATACATTGATTCATCAGAACTTGGATATTTGCTAGATGATTCTTTTCAAGGTAAAAACATTGGAGTATTAGAACCTGGAGTATTTCATTTTCTGTTACATCCACAAAATCATCAAGCAACTGCACCAACTTAACACTATCAGTAATAGCAGTGGATACACAATATCTACTTCAAAATTTCCTCTAACGACCATTGTGACAAGGTTTAGAGTTTTTTTTAGTTCCTACTGTTTATGATGAGAGCTGGTCTAAAGTATAGAAAGATATTAAGCATAATAAGTTAAAGAACAAGCTTATCTGGTGAATAGCTCTTTACAAATTTGGATGTTTCAAAAATGCATGTTGAAGCAATACAGATAATAAATACTCTAAAATAACATGATAATCATGGGACTTCATAGAATGCAAGCCGGGTGGATTAAGAGTAACAATGTTGCTCAAGTTAGACGAAAAGCTAGAAGGGAGCTTTAAGTCTTTCAATATTTTACAAAATTCTCTCCTATCTTCTTTATCCAAGACAAATGATGATGTTGGTTTTATCTGTTTCCCAGACTTTTCATCTAGAGTCATCTATTGGTCACTATGTAAGCCTAACCGCTCCATATCCAACTTTGCATTTATTGTATCCTTTGTTTTCATCTTGTTATCCAAAACTGTATTAATTAAATGCTCTGCCACATTCTTCTCAATATGCATCACATCCAAAACATGACGAATTTGATGAGAACTCCAATATTCCAAGTCAAAAAAGATTAACCTCTTATACCATGCCTCTTTGACTTCAACTTTATCACTCTCGTATATATCATTAGTCTTCCATTTTCGACCAGGAGCTTTTGGAATTTTTCCATGTATATATTGAATATGACTCCAAACTTTTCCACAAGTGCATTTTCATTTAAACGAGGAGGAGGAATTGTATATTCTGAGGATTTAAGCCCCAAATACCCACCACCTCTAAAGGGATGATTCATGCTAAGGAACATGTGGTAGTTTGTGTAAACCTGTTTATTGCTGCATTCAAGATAGATAGATGGGTATTGTCTCCACAAACAGGACACACTTTGTATCCATGTGTTATGCACCCAGATAAATTTTCGTATGCTGGAATATCATGAAAACCCCACATCAACATAGCATTCAACGTAAAATGCTGACATTTGTAACTGTCATAAGCTGGGACTCCTTCTTCCTATAATTGCTTCAACTCCTCCACTAATGGTTGAAAGAAAACATCAATATCTTGACCAGGTGCCTTGGACCCAGGTATCAACAAAGACAAAAGCCGAAACTCACGCTTCAAACAGAATGAAGGGGGAAGATTATAAGGCACCACCATGACAGGCCAACAACTGTAGCTAGAGGACTAGATTCTACGTGGATTAAAACCATCAGTTGCAATTGCAAGCCAAACATTACGCTCTTCTTTACAAAAGTTAGACCACTTATTTCGAAACATTTTCCATTAAGGCGAATCAGATGGATGACGTAAATAATCCCACGGAGAGGTTGCTCAGTGTTGCCAAGTCATTTTACGTGCTATCCATGGTATGGTATACAATCTAACAAGTCTTGGAATCAAAGGAAAATGTCTAATTATTTTCTTGGGTTCCTGAGGCTTCCTTCCTTTCTCATGGTCACTGTGTATCTCGGTTCTCCGCATTGAGGACATTCCTCTTTATCTTCGTTATCCTTCCAATATATAACATAATTATTGACACGTGCATGAACAAATATTGCTTTCATCCCCAAGTCTTTCACCTTACTTTTCATAACTGGATACATATTTGGTAGTGTATTTCCACAAGGGAGCCACCTTTTTAACATTAATAGAAGTGCCGTCACACTATTTCCCAACCAACCAAACTGCTTCTTTAAGTTGTGCAGCTCCACAATTGCAGAAAGAGTTGTCTCAGAACCTTCGTATGATGGATACAACTTCTCAGTTGATAATCTCTTATATTCATTGTACTTCTCATTGACGACTTGAGGTTCTTTTTGAATTCCTGCCCCACTACCACCCTCATCATTTATATGTGCTGCTTCGTTAACCCCATATAAATCAACGATAAAGTCTTCCATTCCTACCCCTCCCCCATCGTCCATATTTTCTTCATCAATGATTTCTTCTTCAACTTGTTGCACTGGTGGATACTTACGAAAATTATTAGATGGTTGTTCACCATGTAAAGCCCATAGAGTATATGACTTTTTAATGTCATTTCTAACTAAACGGCTTTCAACAATTCCTTCTTGAAATCGTAATTTATTTCCACACTTAACACACGGGCAAGGTATTTTCGTCAAGCCCATGACACAGTTTTTAATGGCGAATTCAAGAAAATCTTTAATTCCCTTTGTATATACATGGCCCACTCTGTCCTTTTCGTTCATCCACGCTTTGTCAGTTGGTTCCGACATACTGCACCATAAAAAAAATTAAAAAAATTATAATACAAGCTTTACTAAGATAATACCAAGCATAACAGTTGTACCATAATGCATTATTATACCTGTAAACCCCCTTTCCATAATAATGGAATTTTCTAAATTTTTATTTCTTAGATTTAAGCTACCTTATTAATTAATTGAAGTAATTCAATAGTGTAAAAATGAAAACATATGAGTAGATTAAGTCTGCATTGAGCCAATCCTATTTTAGCTCCATGCTATTTATAGTTATTTTGAGTTTAAGAATCTGATCTTCTCATACAAAGTCTAAATAGTTTATTGTCATACAAAAACTGTTATACTATGAGCTCTCAGCCGTTAGTTATCAGTTTGCCAACAGAATGAAAGCATGAACTTCAAAGTTCAGGAAGGTCAGAGTTCATATATTTCTAGAAAAATCTTATGATCCTAATTTGGGGTATCGAATGTGACGTATATACGAAACATGATATATATAAGAGGCAAACTCCAAGAATATCATTCATAATAGGCTATAGGGAAAAAAAAAAAAAAAGATTACATGAATTCTATAACAAAACCATCAACCATATGATTTATGAATTAATAACCTATTCACATATTCATGTGGGTTCCCTCTAATCTATATTATATGAAAATTTGTACTGTTTAATTTTTACTACAACCTACATATATTTTCTAGATACACTTAAGAATAAATTTCTATCAGAACCTACTTTTTGCAATATTGAACTGGAACTTGTGTTTGTACCAATATTAACCACAACATTATTTCGAAAAATCTTTAACCTATTGAAGTTGTGAGTCCACGGCATGATATTTCAATACCCATGTCAAAGTCCATACCACATTACTGCCTCAATACTGAAACTTAGATGTAATATTAAAACTTTTATATAATCAAAATGGCGTACCTCGGTGAAAATGTGTATTGCTTCTTCCAAGAATTTGTATGTAGAATATATATAATGATGCCTCCTGTCATCAACAAAAGTACAAGGAAAAGAAACAAATTTCAGCATACTACCTTTGATCCCAAAATTTCATCTTACACAAAAAATAGAAATGAACACAATATGTGAATGAGCTTGTTGTAGCAGGAGCACCATCATCATCATCCAAGACTTCTCCTACTAGTATTATATCCAGCAATTGGAAGGAATATAATTATTATTTCAAAAATTGGGAATATAATTTTTTAGTAATTTAACATTAACTGAAAAAATATAGTTTACGAAGCTAGTCGAAATTTGCTAGGATTCAGAAATATGAAATAAAATATGAAAATATAACGATCTAAAGTTCATGTGAGTAATGCATAGAAATATACAAAAATTAGACAATCAATTTAAGGAATAATTTAGATTAGAAAAATTAAATTTTGAGACCCTAAAACCTAGGATTTCTCACCTCAAATTAAAGCAAAAGAACAAAGGGGTTAGATGCTGTTGGAAGAAAATAATGGACACCGGAGTTGAACCTCCACAGTCTTGCAGACAACTCACCACAGACTCGTCGAAGTCGCCACTCGCCACACACTCGCCACAGACTTGCCGTTTGCTCACCAAATTTGTTTGATTTGTGAATATATAGAGAGAGAGAACTGATGGACGCCAGAGTCGAACCTCCACAGACTAGCCGACAACTCGCCACAGACTCGTCGGAGTCGCCACTCGCCAAAGAAAGTCTGAACCTAGGGTTTTTAAGATTTGTGAATATATATATATATATATATATATATATATATATATATAGAGAGAGAGAGAGAGAGAGAGAGAGAGAGAGAGAGAGAGAGAGAGAGAGAGAGAGGGCCGATGGGTGTATATATTGAAATTGGAGGAAATTTGGGGAACTAGGTTGGAGGTAATTTGGGAGAACAAGGGCGCCAATTTTTTTGGCAGTTTCTTTTGGCCGCCAGACTAATTTTACAAGTAATTAGTAATTTAAGGGAACATTTGTAACAAAATAAATAATTACTAACGGGCCGATCCAGTTGGTAATGTATAACGGATTATGGCTGTTAGAAATGAAAAACAAGTTCCATTAGAAATTAGATGATTTGGTGTAGTGCTTCACACCACAGGAACTGGACGAAGTAATGTAAGTAGTCTCTATCTCTGTTAGACTTAATATTTGATGAATAAATTGAGTTTTGAATTATTCAAACATTTATGCTTTTATAGATGATAAAGAGACACAATGAAAATGACACACATTTCCAATAGATTTGTTGAATAGATGCGTTGCATATATTCGTTGTAATTGGACACACTTATTAGAAAACAATTATTATTATTAGTTAATATTTGAAATATACATTCACTTTTCCAACAGTTTTTTAGTAGTTCTGAAATTGAATGAAATAATTGTCACCTTTGCCGACTAGTTTACATGCAATAGATATATTTTCTTCTTTTACATGTTTTTACAATCTTACTATGCTTTTACACCCTTTCTCATTGGACTTTTTGGTTCAATTTCTTTTTTGTTGAATTGACCGAAAAAGAGACCCCATTGTCGGTATCAGTCAGTCTTGGGTATCGGTCGGTATCGGATCGTGACATGCCAAATTGTATCGGTATCGGCCGTATCGGATAAGTATTGGCTCATACCGCAAACTATGAATTAGATAAGGATTTCTTAATATATAAGTCCATCAGAAAACCTACTCCTAACTAGATCACGATTAAAGAAATTTGGGTTTCTACACATATGAAGGAATCTCGTACTCGACAATTTCTCCATCGTGACTAGCTGGAGTACATCGACATTCTGCTGCAGATCATCCGACAACACTTAAGTTTAGTTTGGATTGTAGTTATGTATTATAGTGTTTGTTTTATTGTCCATTTTCGAAACGTTCCTTGAACTAGCATTTTGAAACATCTAAATGAGCACCAGAATGGGTGGCATGTTTGAAAAAACATCCATCCAAAATAAAATTATTTGGAGCATGTCTTGGATTTGGCACAAACTTGTCGTTTAGTGGAATCTTTTGTTAGCATCTTCCTTCATTTTTTTATTTTTTTTTTGTATGAATTTTGAGAAGCACCCCCTCTTTTTCATGCAACGTGTTTTGTATCTAATGATGTATTGATCTCAAGTTAGATGCTTGCACTTAGAGACTTTTCGTTTGTTGAAAACAAATTGAAAGTGCCTCGAAAGCATAGATCGCAGTATCGGCCGATATCGATCCGATACAGCCGATGCTGATATGATTTGGCATGTCCCTATCTGATAACGATCGATACCGATATTGGACATCTCTCTTTTGGTCAATTCGACAAAGAAAATTGAATGAAAAAGACTAATCAACAAGGGTGTAAAAGCACAGAAAAACTTATCTATCATTCGTAAATCAATCGGTAATGGTGACTACTATTTCATTCAATTTCAAAACTACTAAAATACAACACTGAAATCTTAAAATTATGCATAAATATATAACATATATTTTCTAAATCGTTAATACTTTATTAATAATTATTTGCTTTCTGATAGCAAAAAATTCGATACTCTGATCCGAAACTTTCGATACTGCCGATACCACCGATACTGATACTCATAGGAATGGTCCGATACCGATTCCGATACCGATACTTTGAACCTTGCTTGAAAGTGACACTTTCATTGCAACTGCCCCCATGTGAAGATAGTTTTCGTATTTGGATAGATATTGCAACTCTATTGTAAGTTGATGTGATATGACATGTCATTGCAACTGAAAGTGTTAATTTTTTTATTTCTTAGTTGTAGAAAAAATGGATCGTAACTCCATTAAAAGGGATATGCTCTCTTTTTTAATTCTCACATACACTTTATGTTGTCTTCCAAACAAAATGGTTTGAAACTTCTCACTTGCGAAAAAAATTATATATCCAAATATATTTTGAAAAATGATACATTCATACTTTCATTATAAATACACTACATAATTATAATATATTCAAAGTCACAATTTAATATTTTTGATGAGCTACAAGCAGCCAAACAATTCCTTAGTTGTGAAAACAACAGAAGAGATGAAAAGGTGTACCTTAGGTCCTTTAGTTGTCGGATCCTGCCCTTCCACATACACCCTCATGAGTGCCACCTTCTTCCACTCAGCTTCTATTTCAACGTCACCTTCTACAATAGTGTCCTCCTCATGACCCTCTCCTCCTCCTAGGGATGAGTATTCTTCCTTCCAATACTGGCCCTGGGTATGCCAGACAAACCATCGGACTTGGACAACCCCTTGGTTAGGACAATCCTCCAGGCCCCTAAGTTCCCATCTCCCCGCCAATAGAGCTTTGGTCCACCCCGACTCCTCTATGTCAATTGAACTAGTAATCCACTAGGTCTATGTTTTGAGTTCCCACTGGAAAGGTCACGAGTAGCTCAAGAAGATGTACTCAGAATTCGAACTCCACGTCATCGTCAGAATGTTTTGAGTTCCCACTAGAAAGGTCACGAGTAGCTCAGAAGATGAACTCATAATTCATTCGAACTCCACGTCATCGTCAGAATCGGAGACTTCGACGTCGTTGTCAACCCCGCTCGCTATTAATTTTTTTTAATATCTTTTTTTAATGTCAAGCACAAAGAACAATCAAATTTAGCTCCGGCTAAGGTAATCCAAACACTTGGGCCGGCCCTGCTTCCTTCTCCATATGCCCTTCCTTCTTATTTTCTTGTCAGCCTCTCACTAGAAATCAAACACTATTCTATTCTTCCCTTTTATTTATATAAGAGGGGACAAAGCCTGCACCTCAACCATAAGTCTCCAATCCGTAGGTTTTGTAGACCGTTAAGCTTCGTTTGGTTCCCCGAAAGGAAAAAGGAAAAAAAAATATTTATTGTTTCATTTATTTTAAAAAATTATAATTTTATTAAAAAAGTTATATTTGATCTATAATTAAAATCCATCTTTGAGCATAGATACTTTAGTCCTAAAATTTTATAATAAATGCAAAAAATGGAAAAGAAAAGATAATCACTGGGTGGGTGTAGAAACAATTTTTTCTATTTTTCTTTCATTTGAAACTTTTTTTTGGGCTAATTAGCGTTTGGAGTCTTTGGACCCTGGATTTTATACTAGATTAGTGTTTAGGCCTTCACTTGTCCAATTGGAAAGTTTGGACCCTGAATTTTTTTTTCTTTCATTCTTTCTTCCGATTATGCCCTTCCCAGATTAGTGTTTATGGCATCTTTACGTTTTAGAATCTTGAGGAAGGCATCAGCAACTGTTGTAGTAGTAGTTATTTTCATCTACTTGTAAAATAGGTTCTATGCCTTTTATAATCTTGCGCTTCTATCTTCTGTTTTTATGTTTTATAATATGTCTCTTTTGGAAATAAGATATGAATAAATTCTTTCAAAAGTAGTGCAGCTATGTTGCAAGGATATAAATACAATATGACATAAAATTGACACGTGACACATATATGGTACGACCATTCTGACATGTTCTATTATATTTCAGAGTGTATCTAGTGTCTAGTACCACAGACATGGTAATCATTTTGAAGTGACGAAAAAGAAGAAACTAATATTTGAACATTCTACATATCGAACTTGCTTTTCTAGGATGACTAGTTGCTATCAACACACTTATATCATTGAATCCCTCTTCCACACTACTAAACTCCCAACACATCTAGATCATTCCATATTCAATATTAAGCTGCTATTACCAAAATCTGAGACTTATCTGGAACTGAGCCACATGTACATCCATAAACCCTATAACATTAAGGTCATGACATTTCAAATTATTAGGAATCATTTCCTATATGTAATTCAAGAAAGCAACAATAGAACTTCATTAAAATCACTATGCAGTCAAACCTAGTATATATTTTTTCTATAAAGTATTTACTGAACATAGTAGGATTAGCAGAAAGAAAAAAGAGTAAAAGAACAAGCATTGTGATTATCCCATAAACAGAAATTTTTGTACAGTGGAAAGAAGTATAGAAAATTGCAGAGAAGAGAAGGAAGTTTGGAAAATTTGCAAAAAATGGGACAAGACGCCATTGGAGTAGTTGGCATATGGGGCTAGGAGCTAAAGGAGATGGCGTTCCGAGGAATTAGTGGGGTGCCAATTCCTTTGGCACCTAGGAGCTGGATGCCAACTCATTTGGCGCTCCTCTAATTAAAAAAAGAGAGACTATAGTCTCTAGTTGATGCCATCCTCAAAGGGCATAATCGGAAGAAAAAATAAATCGAGGGTCCAAACTTTCCATTTGGACAAATCAAGGCTTAAATACTAATCTGATATAAAATCCAGGATCCAAACGCTAATTAGCCTTTCTTCTTTTCATGCTCATTTTCGTTGGCATCAAAACACAGAAAATGGATGATTTTTTTCAAGACCTTAATTCCGTGAACTAAATGTCTGTCTTACTTTAACATAGGTGTCTCCAAATGATGTTATTTGTTTTAAACTTTCTCTCAAAATTACTAATAATTGGCTGAACTCGAATGACCTTTGTGGTTATCGGAAAGAGACATAAGACCCTAATATAAGACCCTGATAGGATGACAACAGATTAGTGGATCGAAAGTCATCGGACATCTCAAAAAGAAAAAAAAATTACTAATAATTGGAGTTATGAGTTCGTTGGGTGAAGTTATTAAGACTACACAACATGATATTTATTTGACCTTTTTATCCTGTTTTTTATTCCTCCTTTTCTAAACTGCCCTGTGAAATTAAGATCTCCGTATCAATTTTGTGGTCTACTAACAAAAAAATAAAGATCTTTTTTTTTTTTAATCCAATCCAAAGTCATTTTATTAAAAGCAGTCAATAGAAGCTACATGATACGCAGCATCCTTCTCAAGTTGCTGGTGAATACAATCTGGGGGAGTAGAAAAATGGGTAATATAAGTGTTGTTTAGCGCATAGGAGGCCAGCAAGTGAGCAACCTCATTTCATTCTCTGCGTATGAACAAGAAGTCTAAATCGGTGTTCATCCGGGAGATCTCTTCCTTGATGTCCTGAACCAAACCGTACAGTCTCCACGGGAGAAGCTCCTTCTCCCTTTCATAATACGGTGAGCAATAAGAGAGTCTCCTTCTATAAGGACATTTCTCGCGGCGATAGAGTTTGCGAGCCGTACCCCTAGTCGAATAACATGCAGTTCCGATGAAAGGCTTTTTTCTTCTTCAAAGCCGTAATCTGGTGACGAGTGCCATGTGGTTGCTGCCAAGAAACTTCCCTCGTGGTTCCTTGCAACCGCGGCCGCTGCTAGTGAATGAGAGGACGTTGCCTCGTCGACGTTGATTTTAATACTGTCCATGATGGGAGCGGACCACCGGACCGCGACCAAGCCTTGTCGAAGTTTGTTGATGTGTTCCGCCCTATCCGTTCGTCCTTCCGAGTACGCTTGATACATGTAGCTCGCCTGTTGCAATATCCTATGAATAGATGGAGGTTCATGTTTGAAGATACATGCACATCGGGCCTTCCATATTGCCCACAGAATGTTCGCTCCTATGAGGAAGATGTCTTCGTCTTGAGAGTTCAGAAGCCACTCCTTTATAAGCATGTATATGTCAAGATGATTGTCGACTCGTAGGCCTAACCTGCTAGCAAACCAGATTGCTCTCGACACATTGCAATGAAGAAAAAGGTGATTTGCATCCTCTACATGGTCCATGCAGAAGGGACAATGTTTGTTCGAGGCTGGTAGTCTTTTGTTTAAGATGTCATATAAGGGTAGAGCTTGATGAAGAAGTCGCCAAATGAATATATGGACTCTTGGGGAGATCGACCTCATGCGCCACAGGTTTCGCCATAGAGATTTATCCGAGGAATTAGTCGAGCAACTCGGCTCTAGTCTACGCAAAGTTTCGTATAGTGACTTTGACGAGAATTGCCCATTTTTAGTGTTGGTCCAGATTAGTACATCTTTTCCCTCGCCTTCACTAAGAGAGATGCTGGAAATAGCCGTGACTTCCATCGGAGTAAATATAGTGTTTATTAGACCGAGGTTCCAAGTTCTGGAACAAGGGTCCATGAGCTCCCTTACCAGTTTAGGACCATTCGGTGTGGCTCTACTCTCAACAATTCGAAACTTCGGCAACGAAGGAACCCATGGCTCGTCGAAGATTTTCACCCATCCTCCTCTAATACGCCAATACAAGCAGTCCGTCATATGTTTTCTCAATTCCAAAATGCTAGCCCATGTTGCTGATGCTTTCTGCGTCTTCCTCGCGTTCCATATAGATCCATTTTGTAAATATATTCCCCTGAGCAAACGAACCCACATAAGATCTGGGTTATCAAGGAATCGCCAAAGCAATTTTCCAATAAACGATTTGTTCACCCACTCAAGCCTTCTAATGCCGAGACCTCCTTCACCCACACAATAATAACTACTACCGTACGTGATAGCGATACACTACTAAATAAAAATTTATAGAAGGTGCATAACATGTTGCATTTTGTTTACTTATATTATTTTAAATTTGGCTTCTCTCAAAAAAAAAAAAAAAAAAAAAAATTTCTCGTATAACATTTAGAGTAGAAATATTTACTAAATTATCCCAAAAAAGGGAATAATTTAACAAATACCCTTATTCTAAATGTTGAAACTAGCATCTGCCCCCGTTATTTTTTTATATAGCAAATGTCCCCATTTTTAGTATAAAAAATAAAAAAATTTAAGATATACCTCCACTTTTTAATTTTTTTCCTGCTGTTTTACATAGGAGTGGAGGTATTTGCTAGATAAAAAAAATACGAGTATATGCTAGTTTTAACATTTAAAATGGGAATATTTGCTCAATTATCCCAAAAAAAATATCACCAAGCCATATCATTTGCCTATGTAACTAGCAGTTGGACTTTAACTGCCAACAAGATTTTTAAGATTTTGGATCGATTAAATGGAGTTAGTTCATACCTATTTATATTCACATGGAAATGGACCCCCAGGTGCCAGAAACTATGTCAAATTCTAGAACAATCTCAAGTTCGGCTACCTGACTCGGAATTGGCACAATCAGTTAGATCTACAAGATTAACGACTTTCAAAAGAAATAGCGAGAGATTTTCCATCTCTTATAATACGCACAGGATTAGCGCTGTTAACATGTTTTAAATGTCTGAATACATATGATAGGTGGTTGCAAATTTACAATTATATCTATTAATAGAAAAGATTACAAAATGGGACTGCTACATTGTCTACTGGTTTGGACCGTAGTCCTAAGATCAAGTCCAGAGGATCGGATTTGGTTCGGGTTGGATCGGGTCCATCAGGTTTATCAGGCTCTAATATAATATATGAAATAATTTTATACAAAAGCAATATTAAACACATAATAAAATAGCAATCGAGTTTTGATCATTACAAAATACAAACTGAAATAAGATTTATGATAAGGAGCTGAAGAGTTTGGGTGGAGAAATTTAAGATTTGAACTTTTTATTTAAGAAGTATATATATATATATATATATATATATATATATATATATATATATATATATATATATATATATATATATATATATATATATGGGAGCGGATCAAAAGCCCCCCTTAGAAAGCCCCCCAAAAACCCCCCTCACTCTAATTCGTAATATTAATGTTAATATTAATGTTAATATTAATGTTAATGTTAATATTAATGTTAATGTTAATATTAATTTTTTTAAAATTTTTTTATATTAATGTTAATTTTAATGTTAATATTAGTGTTAATGTTAATGTTAATGTTAATATTAATTTTAATGTTAAGTTTAATGTTTATTTTAGTATTTAATGTTAATATTAATATTAATATTAATATTAACATTAATATTAACATTAATATTAACATTAAATTACGGATTAGAGTGTGGGAGGTTTTTGGGGGGCTTTCTAAGGGGGGCTTTTGAACCGCTTCATATATTATATATATATATATATATATATATATATATATATATATATATATATATATATATATATATATATATATATGTCTCAACTAGGGTTTGCTCCGCTAGGCTCTTCTCCTCCTGTGGAGATTGTCGGCGGGGAGGGCTCTCAATCAGGCCTAAAGAAGGCGGTGCAAGGAGACGAGAGGTCGAAAAAAGATGAAGAAGAGGAATCTCGGGAAGTCGATGTGGCGGGGGGCTGGACCACTGTGGATAGGCGGCGTAAGACCAAAGTAGTTGCGTCGCGCGAAAGAGAAGTCAGAAGCCAGTGGGGGGGGGGGGGGGGGGGGGGCGTCCGCCGTCCGTTAAGGGTCGATCAAAGAAATCCTGGCCGGGGAGTGGGTAACCGTAGAGAGGCTCCAATGGCCGGAGTGCGACGAGAACTGGGAGAGAAGTTCACAGGAAGAGGAAAAGGAAAAGAAGTTATTCAGGAGATTAGACCATCGAATAGAGGTTCACCGGTGCAGGATAAGAGAACTACTGCAGCGGGAACATGGGCGAAACCAGTGTCTTGGACGGAAATATGCAGGCCGGCACCGGTTCAGGAGGAAGTAGATCTTCAATACGTAGAGCCGAGCGTCATCAATGGTGTTCGGGTGGCTGAAATAACTGCAGATGATATACAGGAGACGACAGAATATTGGAGAAATACACTGGTGCTCTATGTGATGGGTAATAGGCCGTTTTACGGGCAACTGCGGGCGTATGCAAATAGAGTGTGGAAGCCTAAGGGAGACATGGAGATATTCTCAAGAGAGAACGGCTTCTACTTCATCAAATTTGCGTTGCTTGAAGACTTGGAGCGTATCCTCGAGGGCGGCCCGTGGACTTTCGATGGACGTCTGGTAGTCTTGAAGAGGTGGTATCCGGAGTTAAACTTTGAAAAAGACATATTAACGAAGGTTCCAATTTGGATCAGACTTCCATGGTTATCGCCACAATTATGGAGTGTTCCGTCAATTATGAAACTGGCCAGCATGGTGGGGGTTCCTATCCGAACAGATATTCCGACTGCAAGAAGGCAAAGATTGGCGTACGCTCGAATCTTCGTAGAAATCTCGGCGACTGACGCCCTACCAAGGAAGATTGATCTGGTTCTTCCGAATGGTGCGTGGCTCTCTCAAGATGTGGAATATGAATGGGTCCCTCCGTCTTGTTCCAAGTGCCAATGTTTTGGGCACACCAGGGTGCAATGCAGAGAACCCCAAGGGGAGGGAGAGAAGGACATTGATCAAACTGAGCAAAATATATGCGAAGGTACACACAACAAGGGGCAGAAGACGACAAGTAATCCGATGGATACTTGCCAGGGACAAGTGGAAGGAGATGAGCATATGGCTCTGGATCAAAACAGGAAGGAAGTGGCAGCGGATAAGGAAGTTGAGGAGAACCAAAGTGCTTCTGTCCTTGGCAAGCGGCAAGGGATGGACTTACCAGCCGGCTCGACGGAAGGAAGTAACATGGCCTTGGTGCTGGTAAGGGATACCAATACTAGGGCGGATCGAGGACAGATACAACGGGACCAGGAAGATGGAGCAACTACTAGAGCAGCGAAGCGGGCGTCTCTCCATGGCGGTGTTACAGATAGAGATGGGATGTCATCGAGTCGGATCGACAGGAGGGGAGAAGATGTAGAATTGACAACGACAAATCCGAGGTGGACACTGCTAGTATGTGAAGCCTCCACGCAAGTAGCTATTGGTTCAAGAACAACGGAAGGGCAAGCATATAGTGGTGAAGCGAACGCCTCTCCCAGTCGTTCGAGGGAGAGCGAGAAGAACCGACAGGACACCCCCCCCCCCAATCTGAATTAATGTCTCTAATTACTTGGAACGGTCGGGGAGTGAATTCGATCGGTAGGTGGAAGGAGGTGAAGAACTTGATTAAAACGCACAAGTGTTCGATTGTAGCCATTCTGGAGAGCAAGATCAAAGCAGTTGACATGATAACCAAGAGGACACCAGCCTATTGGTCTTCTATTCATAACAGGGAGTTCAGTGACTCGGCTCGCATCTGGTTCATGTGGGATACGCGCACTTGGTCTGGTCAGGTACGCTTTATGTCCGATCAACTTATTCTCATGGATCTAACTAATAAAGGTGGTTGCCAGTTGCAAGTAGGAGCTGTCTACGGTCATAACGATCGCAGACGTCGGTTCCAACTTTGGAAGGACGTTGTACAGGTGGCTAGACAGACTGAAGACCAAGTCCCATTGCTGCTGAGCGGGGATTTCAACGCCATGTTGGCGGAGGAGGAAAAGTAGGGAGGCCGACCAGTACCAGAGTTCATCCTTGCCGATTTCCGGGACTGTTTACTTTCATCTGGCCTCACCTGCCTCGAGAGAACTGGGCAAACTTGGACGTGGAGTAATAGTTCTTCGACCAATCGCGTTGCGTGCATCCTCGATAGAGCTCTGTGCAATGGTAAATGGCTGGAGTTGTTCCTAGCTAGCAAGGCGGAGGCTTTACCTTGCGGAACCAGCGATCACTCGCCTATCTTGATCCAGTTGGCTCCCGCGGTCACTCCCCGACGTCTCCCGTTCCGGTTTAATAATGCATGGCCTCTATTAGCTGGGTACCAAGAGGCGACTTTGGGAGGTTTCTCTTCTGTCATCAGCGGTAATCCGCAATTTCAGATTACGCAACGGCTGAAGCAGGTTAAACGCTCACTTAAGAGTTGGAACAGAGCTAGACCGAGGGCGGACCTGCAGGAGCAGGCCGTTGCACTCCAGGCGGTCCAGAAACGAGTGCAATTGGAGCCGAATAATTCGGCCCTCCTTGAGGAAGAACTTCGGCTACAGGATGTGGTGCGGCAACTTCGTTTCCTTGATGAGGTTCATCTACAACAAAGGGCCAAGTGCAGTTGGATTAAAGATGGGGATCGAGGGTCCAAATTCTTCCATGCCATGGTACGGTCTCGAAGCCACCGTAACAATTTTGGTCCGCTTATAGACGGAACTGGAAGGGTCAAGGCAACAGATAGTGAGATTCAGGAGGAAGCTATACAATTCTTTTCTTCTCTTTATAACCAAACCTGGTACATGTCTAATTTCCCGACTATTATTTGCAAGAGAATTGTTACGGAGGAAGGTAATAACTTACTTAAGAAGGCTGTCTCCATGGAGGAGGTTGAACAGATTGTGAAGGAGGCGGACCCAAATAAAGCTCCTAGGCCAGATGGGTTTAATTCAACATTCTACAAAACTCATTGGGATCAGCTGAAAGATCTTGTGTTGCTAGTAGTACAAGATTTCTTCAGTTCAGGCAGATTGCTGAAAGAAATTAATCACACGTTCCTTACTCTCATACCAAAAAAGGAGGGAGCCACTTCTTTGAGTGATTTCAGACCCATAGCATGTTGTAATTTTATTTATAAAATTATTTCTCACCTTATGTGCAGCAGGATGCAGGATATTATGAAGGGGCTGATATCCGCCAATCAGTCGGCATTCATTAAAGGCAGATCTATCGCAGAGAATTGTCTGCTAGCTCATGAACTGGTTCGGGACTTCAATAAAGCTGGAGGTCGGAAAGGATGCATTAAGCTGGACCTCCGGAAAGCTTATGAAATGGTCAACCGGGATTTTGTTTGTGCAATATCCTTCGCAGTATGGGATTCGAGGAGTGGTGGGTGGACCGGATACGTGAGTGTATTTCCACGCCCACATTCTCTATACTTATACAGGGTCAGCCATATGGATATTTTGGGAGTAATAGGGGACTGCGGCAGGGGGATCCGCTCTCTCCTTACTTATTCACCTTGGTGATGGAGTACTACACGTGTTTGATGGATATTGCTATCTATAGGAAGCAGCTTGTCCCTCTGTTTCGGCAAATAGAACCCATTGTCTCCCATCTCATATACGCTGATGACTTATTAGTATTTATTGAGCCATCCAGGAGGAGTATCAGCACACTCAACAAGATTTTGGAGGAGTTTGCCCGGCTGGCAGGGCTACAACTGAATAGGGACAAGAGTCAGATTTACTTCAACAAAGATTGTCCGGAGAAAGAAGTGTGGTCTAATCTACTTGGTATAGAACAAGGGCAGCTTCCAGTCAGGTATCTCGGCCTCCCTCTATCGACCAATTATGCTAGAGACGCTGACTGTGCAGGATTGATTCAGTATGTGCAAGGCAGACTGGAGGGGTGGCAAGCCCAATTACTATCCTTCGGGGGACGTATTGAGCTTGTGCGTGCAGTTATATTTGCTATTGTTGCTTATTGGTTGCAGGCCATACATATCCCAGATAAAACAATTCAGAAAATTGAGCAACTTTGTGCTAATTTTGTATAGAAGGGAGGGTATCATGCCATTGCATGGGACGAATTATGTCGGCCGAAGAGGGAGGGTGGAATAGGACTACGTTCTCTGAGAGCTCTCAGGGAAGTAGCCTTGCAGAAACAGGCCTGGATATTACTGGAAGGCAAATCCTTATGGGCAAGATAGATGTACAACAGATACGTGCGCACTGGCAACTTCTGGATTATGAATATAGACAACAATTATTTGGTGACTTTTAAGAATATTCTACGAATTCGACATGCTCTGAAAGATAATATTAATAGGGTCATTCACGATGGGAGATCGACCAATTTATGGTTCGATCCGTGGCTGAAGCACCGGAGTCTAGTGGATAGATTCGGGTGGTCCACGTTCGAATTGGTTGGGAAATCAGAAGATGTGGCGGTTCTGATGCAGGAAGGGAGATGGGTGCTCTCAGCTAGGCCGTTCGGCCATTGGCTGGCTGAAGAGATAAGTAGCGTGCAGCTGGACCAAGTGGGCGGAGAAGATCATTGGAAGTGGGAAGGTGCGATCGAGGGGAAGTTCTCTAGCAAGGCTGCCTACGAGTCCGTCCGTCAACATGGGGAGGAGATGGAGTGGGCGGACGTCATCTGGACTAAGGGAGTGGCGGTTAAATGGCAACTATGTACTTATAAGGCGGTCCGTGATCGGCTATTGACCAAGGATAGACTTCACAAGTTCGGCGTCACTATTCCTGATCTGGATTGTGTGTTATGCGGAAGTGGTCGAGAGACCAGGGACCATATCTTCTTCCGGTGTACTTGGTCAGGGGCCATTTGGCGGAAATGTAGAGATATTATCGGCTTGCCTCTCTCGCAGGCTATTGGGTTTCATGACATTATTCAGGAGATGGCCGATCTGAAGACTCGAGGGGACAGCATCTATAATAAGGCTCGTATTCGGCTGCTCTCGGCTGTGTGGCACGTTTGGAGAGAGCGGAACAGAAGAATTTTTGAGGACGTGCAATCTTCTATCCATTCAGTTCTTCATAATATAGAAAGTGACATTAGATGTTTGTAAATGGGTTGAGTAGTTGACAATTGGGAGCTGGAGATGTAGCGTGTAACTTTTTCTCACCTTCTAATATAGTACCATTTCTTCAAAAAAAAAAAAAAAAAAAAAAAAAAAAAAAAAAAAAAAAAAATATATATATATATATATATATATATATATATATATATATATATATATATATATATATATAGCCCCCTACCTATACGGGACAAAGTTACGGGATGATTTAAAAGAAACAAATTCTTCACGGAGAGAAGAAAAAACATACGTGTCTCCCTCTTTCTTAAAAAAAAAAAATCTAAATATTTCCTAAAAAAACAAATATAACAAATAATGTATCTTTCAAAACAAATCATTTTAAATATAAATTATGTACATTTAAATCTTTCCATAAAAATAAATCTGACCTATAATCTATCTTTCAAAGCAAATCTAAAAAATAACCTATCTTTAAAATCAAATCTATATTTAAAAATATTAATTTAATGTTAATGTTAATATATATTAATATTAATATTAATGTTAATATTAATTTTAGTATTAATATTAATTTTAATGTTAATGTTAATATTAATATTATGTTAATATTAAAGTTTATTTTAATATAATATTAATATTAAAATTAATTTTAATGTTAATTTTAATTTTAGTGTTAATGTTAATATTAATTTTAATGTTAAGTTTAATGTTAATTATAGTATTATTTTTAATTCATAATATTAATGTTAAAACTGAAATTAAAATTAACACTATAATTAACACTAAAATTAACATTTAAATTAACAATAATTATTAAAATTAACATTAATGCTGAAATTAACATTAAATATTAATATTAACATTAACATTAAAATTAAAACTAATATTTTAAAATAGATTTGTTTTGAAAGATATAATTTTTTTTAAAGAAATCTATCTATTTTTTAAAAAAATTTAAAAAAAATTTATCTATCTCTGTTTAGAAAAGATAATCTATATTTTAAAAATTAAAGTGATGGATGTAATTTGTTTACTTGAAACAAAGATAGATTTATTTTAAAAAAGGGGACGATTTAATTTTTTAAAGAATAAAAATTTGAAAGAAAAACGTGTATGTTTAGTGATCCCGTAACTTTGTCCCGTAAGTTAATCCCGTACAGAAAGCTTACTATATATATATATATATATATATATATATATATATATATATATATATATATATATATATATAAATATATATATATTTCTTTTATATATATATATATATATATATATATATATATATATATATATATATATATATATATATATATAAGTCGGGTTTTCGGTTCGTAGGGTAATCCGACACATAAAACCGAACCCAATCCGATTTTTTGACCAGGTTCAAATATTTTAATCCATACCCGAGCCATAACCCGAGTATCTTCAACCCTATCCCAATCCATTAGCGGCTTTATCCGATCGGACTCGGGTTTAGTCCGTCGGGATTGTACCCCCATCTGCATCTGCAAGTCACCATCTTTACTTCCGCCATTTGGATTGGCATCGATCGCATCCTCCGACTCCTCAGAAGCATTCTCTGTGTGACCCCGTTGGATGGGAACGAGTGTCCAACCACCATTGAAGACAGCTCCTCCCTTTCTTAAGTCACGTGCCTTCCTCCATGGCCAGAAGAGGTCTCTACATTATTTTAGGCTTCCAGTATGAATCCTTAGAAAACGGGGAAAGTGCTAGGCTATCCGGAGCTAGGTCATGCCCCATCCCTGCCTATGCATGAATTAGACAAATGGACCGAATGGATGCCCAGAAGATCCAACATTGGGTTCGGCTTGCCCCAGATTGCCATTTCTACATGTCAAACTGGGCGGAATCACTCCATGTGACGAGTCCATAGACAAATGAATCGAATGAAAATTCGTCTTACCTTCGGTTTGAGCTATTTTTTTGTGACGAGTCCACAGATACTCATAACCTCCATAACTTCCTCTCAAAGAACTCCCCAGTCGAGTTTGGGCGTCCATACTCTATGTGCCCGATGCACCGACATGCATAATGGTAGGATCCCGAGCCAACTGCCCATGCATGCTCGAGCTCGTAACATAATTTGCCATGATACCCACAAATTGCAGGTGAAACAAGATCAATTTGGTAGAAATCTAGGGTTTATTGAGCTGGAAATGGAAAGATGCAGAAATTACAATTGGTAAGTAAATTGCAGAATTTAGTAGTAAAAAGAAGATACAATTTCCTGATACTCATCTGCGGTCTGCCTCTCCTTTATCTTATTTATAGCAGCACATGGCTCCTTGCTGAGGTGGCAATTGTGGTCATAGACACTCATTGATTGGCTAATGTAATGTGCTGGCTCATGAGCTGGATAATGAGCTGGCTAGGCAGGGTGATAGTTTTAACTGTCTGAAACTAGAAAAAAAAAAATAGAGAAATGGACTCTGATACTCAACTGGACAATCATAGTGTCAAGTGCCATTGAGTACAGAAGCTTGGGTGCGTATCAATTCCCCCTCCCTTAAACTGACCTTGTCTCAAGCTCAAAAAAGGGATAAGCCTTGACAAACTTCTCATATGGAATCCACTGAGCATGCTCTTTATCAGAGTTCTTCCACTGCACCAACAGATCCACTTCAGCTTGGTTGTTCCTCTTGACCAGTCTTCTCTCCAAGACTATGTTTGGTTCGAGAATCAGCTCCTCTATGTTGATAGTGACTTAAGTTTGGACTTCCTTACTTGAGCTCATCTTCTTCTTAAGTTGACTGACATGGAACACAGGGTGTATCAGAGAGCATTCAGGTAAGGCCAGTTTTGCTACTGCTCCTACTTTGGCTATGACTTGATATGGACCAAAAAATTTGGGAGATAGCTTATGTGGCCTGTGCTGCCATACTGTAACCTGCCTGTAGGGTTGAAGTTTGAGAAATACCCAGTCTCCCACCACAAACTCTCTATTTGTCCTTCTCGTATCTGCACGTTTCTTCATTCTGTCTTGAGCCAAATGTAAGTTGTCTCTCAACAATTGGATAGCATTGTCTCTTGAATGTAAGGCCTCAGCCACACTAATATCCTGGGGAGAATCAGGAATGTAAGTGAGAAGGTGGGGTGGGGGTCTCCCATTAACAGCCTCAAAAGGAGTGACCTTGGTAGAGGAGTGACAATTGGTATTGAACCAAAATTCAGCCAATGGTAGGAACTTGCTCCACTCCCTAGGCTTATGTCACGTCCCGGTCCCATAGGACCGGTCGTCCTCGCTAAGGAGTGATGCCGCATGAGCCTAAATTGTGCTCACGCAAAGCAGGTTCCATAACGGTCGATTACAGGCTAAGCGACGGGGTCGTCGCACAGAAGTCCCAAGCAGAAACAATGAATAACAGCAACAGAAATTTAAAGCAAAATACGAGTCATTCAAAATGCTCTTTATTGATATTGAAACAAAGATTACAATTGTGGCACGATGCCAAGATTTACAAGTCGCTCAAGCTCACTCTTCTCACAATACAAGTCACTCTGCTCTCTCTCATCTCTCAGTACAGTTCTTGAGCCAGCGGATGCTTCAGATAGACGATGTCCACACATTATGTCTCGTATAAGTTTCCATGCAGCTGTACGCCACGAAATGCAAAGGAACTCCATGCCTCGATAGTTAATGGTTCGGATATGGTAATGCTAATATCCGACCAATAAGCTACCATTGACAGGCCTACTTGAAGCTCATCTTCCTCTTGCTTCTTCTCGCTAGTGCCACCATGCATTCTTCCAACATTGGTATGCCATCCTCTCTTCGCAGATTGGCTCTCGATGACTATTTCAGCTTCCACGACATCTCCCATGCTGCAGAACCGCTACAATATTACTGACACAGTAAGCCATGTCTTCCGAATTGGTCCAAATTCGAAGCTCATCACCGTTGCAGATTAGCAACGTCTACCAGTTAGAAGTCGTTACAGGTTTTTTTTAATCACGGCACTCAAATCATCTGGAAAACGAGAAAAGAGAATACTAATTAGTCCTTCGATCACATGCTTCCAAGAACATTTGTTGAATCTCGAAGAGGAGTCATCTTGTGTGTGGGGGTGGTGGGGGTTGTTATTAGGATTATTTAGTAATAGGTTCTCGTATAAAAGTTAAAATTAGAATTTTGGTCTCGAAAATGACCGACGTTAGGTTTAGGTCTCCAAATCACAGTTCATTTGCCTAGGTGAACAGTAATTTGGAGACTCAAACTCTAGCGTCCCTAATATCCACTATTATATGAGACTCTATTACTAAATAACCCTTGTTATTGTCGTTGCCGATGAAGCATGTGAGATACTGCTCGTGCATTCCCATTTCCCTACTCGCAAATCCAATTGGAAGCAAATAAAATTATAACCTTACATATGATCAATTTTTTGGATAGTCAATAAATTATAGCTTTCTTTCTTAAATAAGATACTTAATATTCACCATTAGATTTAATTTCGTCTAAAATTCTACGGACATAAATAAATGTGCTCATTTGCTCAATATTATATGTGCTCATTGTAATATATATATATATATATATATATATATATATATATATATATATATATATATATATATATATATATATTTTATATATATATATATATATATATATATATATATATATATATATATATATATATATATATATATATATATGTGCTCATTGTAATAAAATGGACCGTGATATAGATACGGCTTAGACGGCTCACTTTTGAGCCGTTTTGAAGCCTCATTATATAGTGGAAGATGTATTTAGCAAGGTAGGCAACCCGATTTTATGATTTTATAGATAAAAGGTTCATTAAGTGTCATTGTGTCAAATATCATGATAGATCATTCAAAGGGCTGGATCTTGTGAGGGAGCTTCTCTATAAGAAGAGTTTTGTGCAGAACTATACTGAGTCGATGGCTCAAGGAGAACCTTTATTTCCGCAATATCGGTCCTCCTTTTATACGGAGGTTGGAAAGTCCACTCCCAGAGATCACTTCAAATATCATCGGCAAAATCTAACACAGGAGATAGGATTTGTTGCAGCCGGACCTAATTTTGATCCAGAGGATCTGAAAGTTCTAACGCAAAAGAGTTGTATGATATGTTTAAGGATGCCAAACCCTGATGCAAGAAAATTCTGCCACGTGAACCGGTACAAGTAAATTTTGGACAAAGAAAATTCAACTGTCCAAAAACCCTACAAGTACATGCAGTTGTTGTCGAGCACAAAGAGAATTTCAGAGTAATGAAGTAGGGGACTCAAATAGCCAAAAGGCGCAGAACCTATATTCATACTAAATTCTTGCAAGTGCAAAATACATAAAAGATTCTTATCATTACATATTCTCACCAGAAAATTTACTGTACCGAAATATATTTCTTAGAAATTAGTCAAAAGGAAACAAGTTTGGAAAAATTCGTTTAAACGAAACATGTAGCCATCCAAGATGGCAGAATAAGAAAAGTAAAATAAAAAAAAATTCGAAATCCTGCCAACCAAGTTGGCAAAATTTGGTCAATTCCGTAAAAAAAAAAAGAAATCATGCCAACCAAGTTGGCGGAATTTGGGCAATTCCGAAAAAAAAAATGGAAATAATGCCAACTATGTTGGCGGAATTTTAGCATTGCTAAAATTTCGCCAACTTGGATGTTGGAATTTTGGTAAGTTGGTTTTTTTTACTGGTTTTTAAGTTGGTTTTTTAGTGGTTTTTTAAGTTGGTTTTTTTAGTGGGTCGGTTTTTCTTGGCTCGGTTTTTCTTCATGGGTTTAGTTAATTGGTTTTTATTCATGGCTGTTGTAATTCATCATCATGGTGACTCTTCACCTTTGTAACTCCCAAGTGACTTCATCATCATGGTGACTCTTCACCTTTGTAACTCCCAAGTGACTTTTCACTTTGTAACTCCCAACCTCTCTCTTCCTATATAAAGAGAGGTTGGGATGGCTTGTAAAATGACATTGAGATATATTGATATACATGTGAGGTTGAGCTAATTGTCCACAACACGTTATCAGCACGATGCTCGTGCAACGCCGGAGACCCGACGTACCGCTCGCCTCGACGTCCGCCTACCGTTGCCCCGCGCGCACTCCGTCGCTCGTCGCCGATCCCGCGTATCCGCAATCGTCTTCCCACTTTCTTCCACCGTACGGTAAGAAAGGTAAAAAAATTGTTTTGCTTCCACCGTCGCTCGTCTTCCATCTTGTCGTCGTAATTAGATCATACTTATTAACTTTGGGTGGTGAATGATCTAGAGCTTAGGTCCTATTAGAGCCTTTTGTGTGCATGTGGTAAGGCTTGATAATGCGTTTTCTTGACAACTACAATGCCGGCCAACAAGCAAATATATGAAGTTTGTAGATAATAAATTAAGGAAATTATCTAATGAATATGTGACAACAAGTCTAATATATATATTGCCAAATATAGTAAAATTTGTTCAAAAGATTTAATGTATTGCAAATGATATATAGGCAACAGAATCTTTTGGTAGTAGTAAGTAATATATTAAGTTTAAAAATATGTTAATAGAAAGCTTCGCAGATGGGCTTTATCAGAAGCTTTGCAAATTGTTTTTAACAAAAGCTTTGCAACTGGATTTTAAAAATAAGTAACACTATGCTTAAAATGTTAACAGTGTTGTAATTCATGTGTGTTGGGAAGAGAGCCCTCTGCTGCAACATGTGAATATATTGATATATTCACTTTCTGTTAGCAGTTGTAAATTTTTTTTTATGTATAATTTTGCTATAATCTAGCCTTTAGCATACTAGTTTTTTTTTAAAAAAAAAACATATTTGTTAGTTAATTTCTGAGAAAATAAATTTTTGATAGCAAATTTTCATGTTGAAAAAGAGAATTTAGATGCTAACATTTTTTTTGTAATAATGGATTTGGAGAGCCCCGGCGAGCACCTCAGTGCCATCTGTGCCCTGCCGAGCACCCCAGTAACATTTTTTTATGTTACTCAGTGAATTATTGTAACAGATGAGTAGTAAAAAAAAAAATTGTATTTTTTTTCTCGCTATTTTTTTGGCGTCGCTTCATTAGACGTCGGAAAAATAGTTGATATTTTTTTTTGGTGCCGCTTGCTTAGGCACCAATTCTTTTGTGTGTTGTTGCCTACTTATGTTGTACGTTTTTTTTTTAGCGTAATGGCGTAAAAATTGAAAAATTGGTTTTGGCTATATAAACAAATTCTGGCACCGTCAAATTTGGGCCTCCCAAAAATAACTTTTTTGGTTAATAATTTTTCAAAGGCAACGCACATTTTGAGCACGCACTAAATTGTCACCTATTTTGCACAGTTCGCAAATAGCGTGAATTTCTTGAAAAATCTTATTTATTCTTACATTTGACAAAAATTTTACGAAGTCTCTCCGAATAGGCTCACCTACTTGGGTATGATGTCAGAAAGAACTTGGGGCTTGGTTCTTAAGAGGTCCCCGGTGACCCTCCTCCCCCATTTTCCCGCCTGGTCATATTCACGTAGATCTACTGAAAGGGGTTGACCGAATATTATTTTTTTGCTCAAATTGTATTTATAATTATGCATTTTTGCAAGAAACTTATTGACCTCTCTATATCGGCCCGTCGATCGATATAAGATAATTTTTAAACAAAAATCGTTTTTTTTTCAAAACCGTTATTTTTATTTACGATTGTTTGTTGTTGCTTATACAAACCAAATCCATATAAACCTGTCGTTTTATATGTTGACTGATCAAGATTTTTTCTCCTGTTGTAGAAAAATGTCGATCAAGATTGATTTTCCCATCCTTGAAGCCTCTGGCAAGAACTACTTGGACTGGACGCAAGACATCCAGAACCATCTAGATGCGCAGGGCCTCTTGGACGTCATCTATAACGAGGAAGAGCGTGAAGTGGAAGTCACTCGCTCAATGAACGCCAAAGCGATGATTCTATTCCGCAGGCATTTATCTGACGCCATGAAGGCGGAGTTCATTGAAATCTCCTCGCCGAAGACGCTATGGGACTCTCTGAAAGAGCGCTTCGACCACCAGAAGACCATATGGCTACCTGAAGCACGCCATGACTGGTTGAACCTGCGCTTCCAAGACTTCAAAAGTGTAACTGATTACAACAATGAAGTCTGCAGGATTCGATCACTTCTCCAATACTGCGGTGAGATATTAACCGACAGTGATCTATTGGAGAAAATATATACCACATTTCCTTCAACTGACAACTTGCTCCAAAAGCAATACCGTCAGTCTAAGTTCACCAAGTTTCCCGAGCTCATCACCCAGCTTTTACTAGACGAGAAGAACAGTCTCATTTTAATGAGAAACAACAATTCTCGTCCTGCTGGAACAAAGGCAATTCCAATGCCTGATGCAAACGCTCTCCGTGGACCAAATCTACGGTGGAAACGAGACAAGGGCCAGTCGTCCCAGCCAAGGAACAAAAGCGAGTTTAAGTCTCGCCATCCAAAGCGAGGTTCTAACAAGAACCAAGGACCTTTGACTCCTAGGCAGTCTCATGGTAAGAAACAACGGGCCAGTCGTCCCAAAGCGAGAGTGGAAGGCCAAGCGCCTACTCTTTGCTACAAATGTGGTGCTTATGGTCATATGCAACGGACTTGCAGGGCGACCCCCCAAGAAGTTAATAACTATCACAAGGGGCGCCGGGCCGAAGCAAATCTGGTCAACGAGTGCGAAAATCTAAATCTTGAGACCCCCGATTTTGTAGCAGAAATGGAAGAATGAATCTCCATTTTCTCTATATTTGATTTAAGTCATGAAACTTTTGGTGGTTTGTATTTTCTGTTTTCTCGATAAATTAAAGTTCTATTTCGAGCACTTTCCTCAAACGTGTGACAAACTTTAATTTTTTCTTTACTTATAGGCATGGACCACGGGGCAGTGGATTGTCTGGTTGATAGTGGAACGACTCACACTATCTTGAGAGATAAATCATACTTTATCTCCTATACGCCTAAAGTAACCTCAGTGACAACCATTTCGGGACCCTCAACCCTTGTTCAAGGTTTTGGCAAAGCCCGTTTTTCGTTGTCCAATGGTACTCCCGTTGAAGTATCAGAGGCCTTATATTCTCCAAGGTCCAGTCGTACCTTACTGAGTTTTAAGGATATTAGAGAAAACGGATTTCATGTTGAAACTGCTCGAGAACATGGCTTCGAGTATCTTTTCATTACCTCCACCCAGTACGGCCAAAAGCGTATCTTGGAGAAGTTGAAATGTCTTTCAAGTGGTTTGTATCTCACTACGATACAACACATCGAGAGTAATCTCATCATTCGTCGAGCGCCAGTTGATGAGAGGACTTTTATGCTATGGCATGACCGGCTGGGTCATCCGGGTCAAAATACGATGCTTCGTACTATGAATGCATCACATGGGCATCCTCTTGGAGGAAAGAATTTCGTTATAAATCCGAAAAGCCTATGCCAAGCTTGCTCGATTGGGAAGACGAATCTCAAGCCACTCCATGTGAAACCTACGAGATTGATTTCCCAATTCCTTGAGAGAATTCATGGAGATATTTGTGGACCAATCCAACCAACATGCGGACCATTTAAATACTTCATGGTTTTGGTTGATGCATCGACTAGATGGTCACACGTAGTGTTGTTGTCCACCCGAAATGCAGCGTTTCCTAAACTCCTCGCCTAGATCATTAAGTTAAGGGCTCACCATCCGGATTATCCGATAAAGTCTATTAGACTTGATAATGCCGCTGAGTTTACATCGAAGACTTTCGATGACTATTGCATGACTTTGGGAATAAATCTTGAACATCCTGTTGCGTATGTTCATACCCAAAATGGCCTAGCGGAAGCTTTTATAAAGCGACTGCAAGTGATAGCGAGGACCTTGGTTATGCGCACCAAACTCCCACTATCTGCATGGGGCTATGCAATTTTGTACGCTGCAAATTTGGTCCGTCTGAGGCCCATGGCCACCCAACCATTTTCTGCGTACCAGCTGGTTAATGGATGTGAGCCTGATATCTCACATTTACGCGTGTTTGGGTGCCTAGTCAATGTTCCAATTGAGCCGATAAGGCGTTCAAAATTTGGATCTCAGAAGCGACGGGGAATATATGTCGGTTATAACTCCCCGTCCATCATTCGCTATTTAGAGCCCTTGACAGGCGATCTCTTTACCGCGAGACACGCGGATTGTGACTTTGATGAGGCAATCTTCCCGTCGTTAGGGGGAGAAATGCACGCTAACGTTGATGAGGAACGACGTGAATTAGCGTGGCATGTGCCCGCTTTTGCTCATCATGATCCCCCCTCTGCACATAGTGATAAGGAAGTGCAGAGAATTCTAGGTCTGCAAGATATTGCAAATCAAATGCCAGATGCATTTAGCGACCTAGCAAAAGTCACGAGATCAATTATACCTGCTGCAAATGTGCCTGCAAGGATAGACGTCCCTGAGAGACGCCATGTTCCTGTGAAACATGTTGCTCCGGTCGAACCCGTCGAACAAAGGACGCTGCCATCGGCCGTCCAGTCCGCCGCTATTCCCAAGAAGAAGGGAAGACCGGTTGGTTCCAAAGATATTCTGCCCCGGAAGCGGAGAAATCTTGTTAAAAGCGTTTTGCCACATGAGATCATTAAGGATCACGACGATGTATTAGAAGAGCGCGTTCCAGATGAAATGTCTATTCCTAATCATGCCGATAACCTCGAAATATCCGTCGAGTATGCTAGCTTAGACGATATTTTGAAGCGAAACGAAACTGTCATCGATGATGTGTTCATATACTCAGTGGCCACTGACATTATGAACAATGATGACATGGAACCTCGTAGTGTTGCCGAGTGTCAACGACGAACGGACTGGTCACAATGGAAACAAGCAATCCAGGCTGAACTAGACTCCTTAGCGAAAAGAAGTGTGTTTGGACCCGTTGCTCCAACACCACCCAATGTTAAACCAGTTGGTCACAAATGGGTTTTCCTAAGGAAGCGTAATGAGAGAAATGAGATTGTGCGATACAAGGCTCGCCTTGTGGCGCAAGGCTTCTCACAACGCCCTGGAATTGATTACGAGGAGACGTATTCTCCCGTAATGGACATCATAACGTTCCGCTACTTAATCAGTTTAGTAGTTTCCGAAAAACTGAATATGCAGCTCATGGATGTGGTCACAGCCTATCTCTATGGGGATCTAGACACAGAGATATATATGAAAGTCCCTGAAGGACTAAAGATGCCTGAATCAAGTAGTTCCCGACCACGGAACGCGTTCTCGATTAGACTGAGACGTTCGCTATATGGATTAAAACAATCCGGGCGAATGTGGTATAACCGCCTAAGCGAATACTTGATCGGTTTGGGATACGTTAATAACGAACTTTGCCCATGCGTGTTCATAAAGAAATCCACTTCAGGATACGCAATCATCGCGGTCTATGTAGATGACATGAATCTCATAGGAACCGAAAAAGACTTGTCAGAAACTGCTGATATCCTGAAGAGGGAATTCGAGATGAAGGATCTTGGGAAGACACGGTTTTGCCTCGGCCTGCAGATCGAGCACCGTAAAGATGGAATTCTTGTCCATCAAGCGAACTACACCCAAAAGGTGTTGAGATGCTTTAGTCATTTTGACGTTAAGCCGTCCGCTACTCCCATGGTCGTCCGCTCTCTAGACATTACTAAGGACCCATTTCGTCCAAAGGACGACGACGAAGAGATATTGAGTCCTGAGTGCTCTTATCTAGGTGCAATAGGCGCTTTATTGTACTTGGCCCAATGTACTAGACCGGACATCTCGTTTGCTGTGAATTGTCTAGCTCGACACAGCACCGCGCCAACACGCCGCCATTGGAATGGCATAAAAGACATTTTTCGCTACCTTAAGGGTACTACGGACTTGGGCTTGTTCTATCCCTACGCGGTTTTGAGTGAGTCCAACGCTCTTGGCACTCGAAGCAACGCGACCCTTGTTGGCTACGCCGATGCGGGATACTTATCTGATCCGCACAAGGGGCGTTCCCAATCTGGTTACGTCTTTACCATTGGGAACACGGCGATTTCTTGGAGGTCTCGCAAACAGACCTTAGTGGCTACTTCAACGAACCACTCTGAGCTACTCGCGCTCTATGAGGCGACTAGAGAGTGTGTATGGCTTCGAGCTGTTATTGGCCATATTCGAAGTACATGTGATCTTCCATATGACCCAGATGAACCTGTTGTCGTCTATGAGGACAATACCGCTGTTATTGATCAAGCGAAACATGGTTACATCAAAGGGGATGCTACCAAGCACATATCGCCCAAGTTGTTCTTTACACATGAACAACAAGCGCTTCAGAAGATTGAAGTGCAACACATTGGATCGGAGAATAACCGTGCAGACTTGTTCACCAAGTCACTGCCAAAACACTCGTTCCAGAAACATGTCAGAGCGATTGGACTTAGGAAGCTTTCAGAGCTAGCCTAAGTGAAACATGTTTCCCGCACCCTGTTGTGTGCATGTGAGGGGGAGCGCCCCAACGAGCGCCTCCAAATGCCCTGTTGTGCGTATATCTCGCGCCATGTCGAGTGCGAGTGAAAAGGGGAGCATCCTGATGTATGCTTGTGTACTCTTTTTCCCTTAGACCAAGTTTTTTCCCATTGGGTTTTCCTTGGCAAGGTTTTTAACGAGACACATTTCAAATCTCTTATTCACTAAGGACTATTGTGATCAGGGGGAGTATCCAGTGTATACCTCTAAACCATCGTGTATTCTTTTGTCCTTCGATCAGCGGTTTTTCTCACTGGGTTTTCCCTGACAAGGTTTTGACGAGGCACCTTTGCAATGGTTAAGTTTACCCCATCACTCTGACCTGTGTGTACTCTTTTGTCCTTCGACCAAAGTTTTTTTTTCCACTGGGTTTTCTTTGGCAAGGTTTTAACGAGGCACAAGTAGGTGGTCATTTTTGAATCTGCAAGCTACAGACCGACAAGAAGCTCAGAGGTGTTTACAAGCAGAGTTTGTGAAGAGCCAAGGGGGAGTGTTGTAATTCATCATCATGGTGACTCTTCACCTTTGTAACTCCCAAGTGACTTCATCATCATGGTGACTCTTCACCTTTGTAACTCCCAAGTGACTTTTCACTTTGTAACTCCCAACCTCTCTCTTCCTATATAAAGAGAGGTTGGGATGGCTTGTAAAATGACATTGAGATATATTGATATACATGTGAGGTTGAGCTAATTGTCCACAACAATGGCTACATTTTGTGGTTCACATTGATTCATAATTCATGTGGTTCACATTCCTTCTTCCTTCACGGGTTCTACTGTTTTTCTAGTTCACGGGTTCTAATATATTAGAGAGATGAGAGAGAAAGATGGGACATAGACAATTTTGCTATAAGAGGAGAGAAGCACAACTCTGAACATCACACAAGAAAACAGGAAAACACCAGAAAGAAGAAAAAGAAACAAGTCCGAGAGAATTAGAGTTTGAGGAGGAAGAAGTAATCCGAGAAAAAATTAGAGTCTGGGCAGAAAGAAAAGTAAGAGATAGAAGAACAGAAGTAATTGTTTTTTATAGTTTAAATCATAATCTTCATCCTAAAAAATATTCGTTTTCATGATCATTGTTTTACATATGACTAGTCAAAATGATGGACTTATTCCCGGAGGACCTACTACTGATTTGATAAAGCAGAAGCGTGATACGCATATATGTAGTTTAATATTTTTCGGAAAGGTATATTAAAATTTAACCGTGTAAGTCAATATAATTGATATGTTTTACATGTCTAGTAATAACTTTGTCTATGTATTTCATATATAGTTATATTATTATAATACTGGTGAACGATTACGAGAGCATCCCTCATGGCGTTATGAGAACGACCTAGGTTATTGGAAGTTGAGTGCCGAGCAAGTGGCATTGATCAGAGTATTTGGCTTTCAGTATATTGACCAAATATATTTTCTACAACACAATAGAGACTTGATCTTCAGTTTAGTTGAGCGTTGGTGGCCAGAACGAAATACCTTTCAACTCCCATTTGGTGAAATGTCTATCATTTTAGCAGATGTGGCAAATATTTTAGGATTGCCTATTACGGGTGAACCTATAATATTTGGTGAATCATTTTCAGCTCATACTTTTATAATGGAGTACCTAGGCGTGGACGTGCCAAAATTATATGGAAAAAACTTAGTGACGTTTACTTGGCTCCGTCACAACTTTTTGCGCCTAGATCGTATTGGCGATCAAGAGATCTCGGTAGATGATGATCGGGTAAGTATAAATTTAATGTTATTGTTTGCATAATATATTGTTAATTTAATTTTACCCGTAATATTTTTTTATAATATGTTCAGGTTATTGCTTGCACTAGAGCCTACTTACTAGGCCTAATTAGCACAATTTTGTTCCCAGACTCATCAGATAAGGTAGATTTGCGTTTTCTACCTTTTTTGGTTGACCTGACCGAACCTACGTGCCACGCTTGGGGGTATCAGTGCTAGCATATCTATATAGTTCTATGTCAGATTTTGTACAATTTCTTTCCGTGGATAAAAGGAAGAAAAATTTAAATGGATGTATGACATTAATACAGGTATAAAGTTGTTAATTAATTTTATTTACGTTCAAAATATGTATACTTATATCATGTGAGCATAATTTCTAGGTATGGTCATACGAGCATTTTTATGTCGGTAGACCGGTCTCCCGTATTAATACTGACGATGGTGTCTTCCCGTCAGCATTATGGTGGACTACGGCGGCATCAGATCCCATACACTGTAAACACTCGGATGTATCTCTATATCGGGACCAATTTGATTCACTAAAGTATAACGAGGTAAAATATATCTACTATAAAGATGATCAAGTCAATATGTTTATTATCTTATAATGTTTTTGACATCAAATAGGTAATATATCTTTCGTACCGACTTGAAGAGCAGAATCCTTCAGAGATATAAACTACATCCTTCAACCATAGTCTCCATAATTTCTTCATAATATTCCATGGTGATATAATGTACCATCCAGCTGATCGTGTTATACGACAATTTTGGATGAAACAACACATTCCCGAAGAGCCGCCTTGTTTAAACCGTAGTAGAGACAGTGCAATGGTAAGAGCACGTAGAATGATTCCTGGATGGAATTCTAGATATGAATCACACGGCACACTTGTCTGAAATGATGAACTGTATGTCAGATGGTAAGTTCAATAAAATAAATTCGTAAAAAATTATACAAAATTATATGCTCATATTTGTTTAAATGTGTAGCATTAGGTGATATTGCATATAGGTCTTGGTGGGGAGCTCCTCTTATCAGTAACAGATCCTACCGATATGAGGAACCTCGATTCCAACATCGGGCCATAGATGATTCTAGTTTGCGTGGATTTTATGAACATGTAGTTGGAAAGGTACGTCTTTTTTATGAAAATGTATATCTCTGTAGTATTTTTTGTATGAATTAATTGGATTCTACTTAATTTTCAGCTGCCGGGTTTGTGGCAAGCATACGAAAACCATCATTCAGATCGAAACTCCTACGACACAACGGTAAAAGCATTTTTGGATAGTATGGAAGAATCTCCAGTTCCCCCGAATCCTCTATTACACATTCCGTCTGGTTATCCTCAAGGATTTGTTATGCAACGACAAGCACGTCCTCCTAGGAAGTATGCCAATATTTGGCATGTGGATAGCCCGCCTCAACAAGATGATGAAGTTCCGTATCAGGGGGATGATGAAGGAACAACTCAGTGGGCTAGCCAAGGAACTTCTCATTGGGATGGTAAGGGAACATCTCAATGGGCTAGTCAAGGAACTTCTCATTGGCCTGGTGAGGAAACATCTCAATGGGCTGGCCAACAAACTTCTCACTGGCCTTGTGAGACTGAGGGGACTGGTCAGTGGGATAGCATATTCTCCCCCGGACTTCTCAATTATACGCAAATCATGATGACTCCAACGGCACCGATGCCTACTCAACACGAGGATGCCCAAGGAGGAGGTGGTGATGTGGCCCCGAAAAATACACGACGAAGGCGAGACCGACTCAATCTATGGGAAATTGATCGTCCAGACTATTTACAATTAGACAAGAGAGGTCGATGAAATTATGTACTTCCTTTCATTATAAAATTATGTACTATTATAAAATTACAACTTTCCACAACTTCCTTTCATTCTAAAAAGTTAGGACAATGTCGTCATTCTCTTGGTTGGTTTGTACATCTCCTTCTATTGTGTCCTAAACCATTGCAGTTACTACATCGAAGATCTCTTGAAGAATGATCATTTGCTAAGATACGGTTCTTCTTTGGTCGTCCCGCCTTGCACCGTACCTCTGGTACTCCAATATGGCCTCTCACCAATGTACTTTGAAGGTTGTAAGGGACTGAAATTGGCTCCAAGTGCGGCTCATATACGCTTCTTAATGCTTGTTTAGAAAAAAATACCTGGATAAAAACTCTCGATGCTAATTTTTTTAGAATTAGACGCATAACATGCATGTATACATGGAAGACATGTATGATACCACTTTAAACATGAACAATAATTTTCGTATAAGCGAATAACATATGTTCTATATGTTTTACGATCTAATATTTCAAATAAATAACCAATATACTCAATATTTGCAACTGGTGTTTTTCATTGGTGATTCGGGCCATAGTTTTTAACATTTTCGGACAATAGTTGGTTTCAAGATTTTCGGCTTTTTGTCGGTTCTTGTCCTGAAGTGTTATAATTTTGGCTCAAATACCATCAAGTAGTGTTGTTATTGGTTTATCGCGTAGATTTTTAATCCAATTATTGAAGCATTCAGCAAGGTTCGACGTGTTAATATCTAATCTAGGACAAGGAGAATAAGCTGTTATCCAGTGTGATAAAATGCGTGTTTCATCATTTACCCCAATGAGCCAATTGTAAATATCAATATTTTCAGCTTTAATCATTTCAAAACAAATGTTCGCATCTACTTCATTATAACATCTTGCAAGATAGTCTAATCTACATTGAAAAATAGGCAATCTACATACCGATTTTAAATTTTGTTTAAAATGTTGAATACAAAAAAAATGAGGTGATTCTGGAAAAGTAGCATGCATGGCTTTTATCAATCCTTTCTGTTTATCTAATATAAACGAAATTGTGTTCCATGCATTAAAAGAACCTTCAAAAGCAGTTTTCAATCCATTTAAAAACCAATTCCAAGATCCATGTTTTCACTTTCAGCAATGGCATACACAATTGGATATAACTGATAGTTAGGATCATGAGCACAAGCAATAAATAAAATACCTCGATATCTAGAGGAAAGAAATGTGGCATCAGTACTAATCACAGGTAAACATCCCCTTAAAAAACCATCAACGCATGCCTTGAAACAAATAAAAATTCTTTGAAAACTACCATTTTCTGTAGTCTTTATACAACATCTACTACCTGGATTCGTCTCGATAATTGTAAGAACATACTCTTCGAGACTATTATATGCATCAACATAACTACCATTTATTTCAGATAGAACAATTTCTCTAGCTTTCCATGCTTTACAATATTTAATATGTATTCGGTGTTCCCTATATATATCCCTTACAATATGAGATGGACTATACGACTGATTATCTCGAATTTTATCAATAATCTTGTTCTTAACCCATATAGTAGTAGCTAATGGATGACACCCTGTTGTAAGTCCACTTAAACAAGAATGTACATTTTCTAACGTAGCAATAACAAAACTTTCGCCGTTACCAATGGCTTTAGCATACACTCTCCAGTTACAACTTGAAACGGTACATTTATATACAATTTCGGTGGCATTATTTCTAGTAGCCGAACAAGTAAAATTATGCTCAATTGCTATATCACTAATAAAACTTCTAAATTTAGAACGATTCTCAAATTCTTTTCCAATAAATAATCCAGGAGTGGTCACACTATCAACATTATCATCAAATTCATTATCTAAATTTTTAATTAAATCATCACTATTTTCATCGTCATTGTTACTATCATCTAATACATGTTCTTCTTCAGCAACATGAATAACTTGATGAGAAGAACTAGGAGCACTACTAATATTTTGTGGTGGTGGTGCAGTCACAAAAATACTAATATACTTTGATTGCATATTAACTTCAAGAATAAATTTCCATGCTTCTTCACTAGCTAAATTTATACAATTAGACTGAAAAATATGTACCAATAAAACTCATAATTAACAGAAAACTGATCAATAATTAGATTACGTAAACTCTCAAATGAAAGATTTCGATCAATTAAAATAACTTCAGTCAAACCTCCTTCGTAGGCTAACCCATTTAATATACCACCAATCGAGCATAGTATCGTTAGACTTCTATCCATTACGAAAATTGAGTTGATGACTTCTTCTGTGAAAAAATGCTGGAGGTGAGAAGTGAGAAGAGGATAAGAAAATTAGAAAGAAAGTGGTGTGTACAAGTATTTGATGAAATTTTCTTTTATAGAAATTTTCGTACGAGAGCCGTTGAAAAAGTAAGTATACGTTATAAAAATACAACTGTTGCAAATTAAATCAGATCAAATCTCTCGTCTCTATGCAACATGTGAACTAAGAATAAAGGGAAACAAGTGCAACCCGTGAAGCATGAATCAATTGAACCCGTGAACCATGAATTAATAACCTGTGAACCATGAATCAATTAAACACATAAACCCACAATCGAACCAACAAAAAAAACCGGACCAAAAAAAAAATCGGCCTTAAAATTCCGCCAACATAGTTGGCATCATTTCCATTTTTTTGGTTTTTTTTTCAGAATTGTCCAAATTTCGCCAACTTGGTTGGCATGATTTTTTTTTTATACGGAACTGAGCCAAATTCCGCCAACTTGGTTGGCAGGATTTCGAATTTTTTTTTTTTTACTTTCTTTTACTTTTCTTATTCTGCCATCTTGGATGGCTATAAGTTTCGTTTAAACGAATTTCTCCAACCTTGTTTTCTTTTAACTAATTTCTAAGAAATATATTTCGATACAGTAAATTTTCTGTATTCTCACAGGAAAGAAAGATACATAAGCACACTGAGTAGATCGAATTAACATACAAACATTCTGATCACAAATAGTACAAAGTTTATTTAATTCTTATTGTTGGGATAGAAACTCTAGCTAGCTAGCTAGAAATGGCTAGCTAGGCTTGAATCGGTGGCCAATCTTCTCTCTCAACTCGAGCATGAAATGGCTAGCTAGCTAGAAATGACGAAAATGCGCAACTGACCTTATCATTACATATTCTCACACCACAAGGAAAGAAGGATACATTAGCACACGACTAGAAAAAACATAAGACATAGAAACAGATCACTTAGAGCTGGGATAGAATGAATACTCTAGCCAGCCATGCATGGCTAGCTAGCTAGGCTTGAATCGGTGGCCAATCTTCTCTCTCAATTCTAGCATGGATCGATTGGCACGCTCCGGAGCACAACTGTTTCAAACCGTGAGGCCCGGTCCGAACCCCATCAGCACTCCCCACTCCATTCCTTCTCCGGTTGTGCTCTTTCCTTCGGCTGCCGACCTCTTCCTCATCTCGTCGAGAATGAAGAACACGCACGCACTGGACATGTTTCCGAATTCCTTGAGCACCTCCCTTGTGGCCCTTAGCCTGTCCTTGTCCAACTCCAACTTCTCCTCCAGCCGGTCTAGAATCGCTGCGCCACCTGGATGCGGCACCCAGAACATCGAATTCCAGTCGACGTCGACGACCCCCAGCGACCCGAGTCCGCGGTGTAAGCTCTCCTCGACGTGCTCTGCGATCAGCTCCGGTACGCGCCTGGACAGGCCAAAATGTAACCCTACCTCCCTCAGGTGCCCTTCTATGGTGCCCTCGGAGCCGGGGAGGATGGTCTCGGATGCGTGCATGAGGTGGTAGAGCGGGCGGTGCTCGAGAGCGGGGTCAGGGTCGGAGCCGACGATGAGGGCGGCGGCGCCGTCTCCAAATATGGCCTGGCCGACGAGGCTGTCTATGTGCGTCTCGCACGGCCCACGGAAGGTCGTGACGGTGACTTCGGAGCAGACGACCAGGACTCGTGCTCTGCGATTGTTCTCCGCCAGGTCCTTGGCGAGACGAAGAACCGTGCCACCAGCAAAACAACCCTGATACAATGCGGTGTAGGGTTGTAGTAACCATTAATGCATACAAAAGAAAGGTGTAGAATCGTCTATTGGTCACCTCCTCCTCACCTGGTGGTAGAGCATGACACGACGGACCGAGGGGCTGAGGTCGAGCAGCTTAATGAGTTGGTAGTCGGCGCCGGGCATGTCGACACCGGCGGTGGGTGCAGAAGATGACGTGAGTGATATCAGACACTGGTCGACCCCATTCTTTGATAGCTACTGTGGCCGCAGCTTTGGCCAGCATGGGGACTTCCCTGATCATGATGTCCTGACGGTCGTTGAGAGAGGGAGCCTCGTATGAGCAAATGTTGGGGTACTTCTTCAGCATCTCCTCGGTCAGATGTATGTGTCGCTTGCGGATCATCGTCTTCTCACCTAATTCATTAATTCAAAATCAACACATGTTGAGTTTATTTATAGCTTCTTTGGTAAGTAAAGGCACTTGTACCGATTTGAAATTAAAGACATGGCCATATATATATATATATTAATTACATATTCTCTTGAATTTCTCCTTGAGCTTAGTGAGATGCTCGCTCTTCGTCACTCTGAAGTAGTAGTCCGGAAAGTCAGTTTGGTACACAACGTTGTCCGGGTTGGCCGTCCCGATGGCGAGCACCGCCGCCGGGCCGTCGGCCCGACGCAACTGTGGAATCTTC